>CAUYSK010071370.1:0-15911 GCA_963575035.1 Avahi laniger | reverse complement strand
AAAAAATTAGCCGGGCATGGTGGCACATGCCTGTAGTCCCAGCTACTTGGGAGGCTGAGGCAGTAGGATCGCTTGAGCCCAGGAGTTTGAGGTTGCTGTGAGCTAGGCTGACGCCACGGCACTCGCCCCAGGCAATAAATTGAGACTCTGTCTAAAAAAAAAAAAAAAAAAAAAAAAATAACCAAATCCCAAATCAGGACAGGGTAAAAAAAAAAATGGAGCCCCAACTATTTGTTATTAAACCACAGGACATTAAGATTATTTTAAACCACCCAGTGTTGACAGCACCTAATGTGGTTTTAAATTAAATGATGAGGAAGGAGAATTTGAGGAACAGAATAGTCTGAAAGGCAGTGGCCCTGCCAGGACTGGTCCAGGACAGCAGCTTCCGCCTCTGCATGGGGAAAGCTCTGTTTGGGAGGAAGGCAGGTTGTAGCTGTGCAGTGGGGAAGGGACAAAGAGGTAGGAGGCTAAGCTTTGCCAGGTGGCTGCCTGTAGTGTTAGCCTCCCTGTAGTGTGAGATAGCGATGCCAGCTGCGGGGAGCCTGGAGGAAGGGACGTGACCCACAGGGACCAGTTCCTGCTACAGCTGTTGGGGCCTCCTCTGTGCCAGGCACTGTTGGGGGTGTTGGGGTGCAGTGCAGAGCAGTACAAGGAATACAGTGTGTCAGTTACAGAACTTTGAGGACAGGCAACAGAAACAGATTCATCTAACATCAGCGAAACTGAGCTTATTGAAAGGATAACGAGCAACAGAATTACAAGAAAGTTGTAGAAGCAGCTTGGAAAAGGCAGGAGAGAAGGCAGCTTGAGGCGGAGGTGCTGAAAGAACTGCAGGAGTGGTCGCATAGCAGAGGAAAGCGGTCAGCGCTAACGGGAGAAAAGACCTGCCGTCATTTCTTCCACCTGGTGTGTTCCAGAAGAAGGCATCGCTGTGGCCAAGTATAGACCCTGCATCTGTGCTTGGCCGTGTGCAGATGGTCACAGTAGGGGTCAGCCTCTCCCATTTGTGGGTGGGGGAGTGGGGGACGCTCTATTGGGGTTACTGTCTTAACAAGACCACACATTATAGTGGATTCCCCACAAGGAGACGGAGGTGCTCCTAAGAGTATGAATAGAAAGGCTTCCTGGAGGAGGTGAGATCTAAACTGTGATATGAAGGATCAGTATGAGTCAGCCCCGCAAAGGGAAAGGGTAGTTGAGAAATGGTCTGGGCAGAGCACACTGCCACTGACCGGATGCTGTAGGGCCTGGAGCAGTTTTAGAAATGGTAAGAACCGTATTTCCCCATTTTACGTGGTTCCTTACTCTTAAAGGAGTGATTCAGTTGATGTTGCAACCTCCGGTAATGATGCAACCTCAGCTAACGAGATCTTGGAATGGGGGAAATCGGCATCTTCTTGGGCTGGACAGCATGAGCTGGGTACATCAGGGGAGGGCCTAAAGAGGCTGGTAGGGCCGCTCTCTTTTTTTTTTTTTTGAGACAGAGTCCCACTCTGTTGCCCTGGCTAGAGTGCAGTGGCGTCAGCCTAGCTCACAACAACCTCAAACTCCTGGGCTCAAGTGATCCTTCTGCCTCAGCCTCCCAAGTAGCTGGGACTACAGGCATGCGCCACCATGCCCGGCTAGTTTTTTCTATATATTTTTAGTTGTCCGATTAATTTCTTTCTATTTTTTAGTAGAGACGGGGTCTCACTCTTGCTCAGGCTGGTCTCAAACTCCTGAGCTCAAACAATCCGCCCGCCTCGGCCTCCCCGAGTGCTAGGATTACAGGCGTGAGCCACCGCGCCCGGCCGCAGGGCCACTCTTGAACGGGGCCTGTTGTTAAACAGCTCCAGACTGGGAAGGATTGAAAGACTCCTTCCTGCAGTGGGTAGAAGATCGCAGAGCTAGCAGCAGGCAGAGAGTCAGAGGCTGTTGCCGTAATCTAGTGAAACAAGACAAGAGCGGAAGGGGCGGGACACAGAGGGCAGTGGGCGGATGGGCAACAGCAGGTTTGGCCGGACTGTAAAAGGGGTCCCTGAGGACGGTCTCTGCATGTATACAACATTACAAAGCCTCTGGGTTTCCTGTTGACATTCTAGCCACAATTAGAACACCCAGGGTTAAGCCAGATCACACGTTCGGAGTGTGTCTTAAAGATGAAAGGACTGGGTTTCAGACCCACTGCTGCCACTATTTTGCTGGGTGGCTCTGGAGACATCACTTCACCTCTCTGGGTCTCTTTGAGGATAGTTTCCCCTCTACCTGATGGACATCTTTAGTTTGACTACTCAGCATCTGAGCGCCCTTTGCCCAGTAAGATCTTTATTTTTTGTTTGGAGACCTGCCCCTGCCTTCATTCTCCAGGAGAAGAGCTCATCCCCTGGGCAACAATGATTGGTTCAGGGGCAGGCATACACCCTAAGCCAATTCAATCAGAATGAGTCTCAGGAATTATCGTGGAAGCCCTGAGATTTCCCCCTTCTTACTGAGCTCAACCCTTAAATTAGCCATTCCGCAGCTATCTAGGCTTCAATATGGAGGGAGCCACACATTGATGGCAGAGCTGAGAGAACAAGAGAAAACCAGTCGTGATGGCACTCTTTTAGCCCTTGGATCAAGCTAGAACCAAAGCCAGCAAGATATCCATGGATTTTTCCTTTTTTTTTTTTTTTATTGTAGAGAAGGGGTCTTGCTATGTTGCCTAGGTTGGTCTTGAACTCCTGGCCTCAAGTGATCCTTCCACCTCAGCCTCCCAAAGTGCCGGGATTACAGGCATGGACCACCATGCCCCATCTGGATTTTTCCATTATATGTATTAACAACTTCCTATACAAGTTGCTAGGATCATCCAACAAAATAATAGAAGCAAACGAGCTCTGCAGATGCTGAGCTCTCAAATCATTACCTGACCCCGGGACCAGAGTGTGGTTGGTGACGTTTTCAGACAGACCCAGAGGACTCCATTTGGATAGCGTGTTCATTGGTTAAAAACGTCCTCAGACACACGCATGTTGGCCCACTGCAGCTGGCAGTGAGGACACAGGGGCAAGCTGCCCGCCACAGTGGGAGCTGCATGGGCGGGTGTACAGGCAGATGTCACTAGCTCAGTGCTGGGAGAGCCTGCAGGTGTGTGTTGCCATCTCAGTGCCGCCATGTTATGCACTACGACCGCCTCTCAGAGAGGTTTCTCTACAGGAGGTGTGATGGAAGCTTGTGACACAGCCACAAAGGACACAAGCATCGCCAGGAGAGGAGTCTCACCGTGGCAGCAGCTGGTTCTGGAGGCAGCAAGATCTCCTTGTTTGAGAGGTCATAATAAAGGGCATGGAATTTGGTGTGTTTGAGGCACTTGTGCCAGCCCCTCCTCAAAGCCATTCGCGTTCCCCCTCACAAAATCACCATTGTCTTAGTGATCACAGCACTCACAACAGAAGCATCCGCATTGATCTGGTGATGGAAGGTTCCACAGGGCTGAGGCCCACACTGTGTCTTCTCAGCAGTACATGGTGTGCTGGTGTCAGTGCCAGGTGACTGGGTTTGATACCCGTAGCTATACATGCTTGGGCACATGGCTTAATCTCCATGCCTCAGTTTCCTCTCTGTAAAGTACAGATAATGACAGCACCAGCTTCATGAGTTACTGTGGGGATTAAATGAATATCTCTAAGGGCTTATGACAGGGCCTGGCTTGTATCGAGGGCTGTGGGTCTGTGGAACAAGTATTATAAAGAAGCCTATTTTTAGCTGACTGGCAAAGTGAGACCTTGAACCAGTCCTCTGACTCATGGGTCCTCTTCTGACTCAGCAGGAACATGAGGGTCATGTTCACACACTCCAGTGCGGTTCACGTGGGCACATCCACACCCTCAGGACACAGAAGCCTCAAGCGGGATCTGTGTCAGGTGCTCCCTCTGAGTCAAGGGCACATTGGGCGCATTGTCATTAATTATGCTCAGAGCAAGGATGTGTCGACACGCCCAACTTCCACGTCCGCAGCTGCACACAGCTGGGGAAACTGAACAGAAGCTCAGGGCATATTTGTCAGTGTTCATATGATATTCCTGCCTTCTTAGCCTCCCAACTTCCGGTGACTTTGGTGTTTAAGGCAACTGGAGATTCAGTTGAACAGCCAACCTGACTTACTTACATGGTGGCAAAACTTAAGTCTTCTCCACCTGCTTGATGTGAAGAGGCAGGTCTTGAGTATGTGACTCCTAGGGTTTGGGGGTCTCTGTGTCTTGTGAACACACTTTAGGTTCACATAAGAAGCACCAGGACCTACTGGAGATGAAATGAGATCCATTCCACTGGGTGGGATGGCCAGATTCACTAGTTTATGATCCTTTGGGGAGTCCTGTCTCCCAAGTTGGGATGGGAAGACATCAGGACCAAGGTGAAACATTAGTCACCCTGAATAATTCTCCACTCGGCTTTGCATAAAAACACATTCCAGGCAAAGGGGACAATTCCTCTGTTGTGACAGCAGCCTCTTGGCTAGGCTGTCTCAATTGTCCTCTAATTAATCTCTAGCCTCCTGTTATGTCCCCTCAAGTATCCACAAGGGAGGACTCTGTGAAATACAAATATGGATATGTCATTCCCTTGCTTAAAATCCTTCAGTGGTTCCCCAGAGTCTAGGCCAGCACTGTTCAATAGAACTTCCTGCGATGATAGAAATGTTCTATTAATATGTACGCATCGTCCAATATGGTAACCTCTAGCCACGTATGGCTATTGAGCACTTGAAATGTGAGTAAGGTGTCTGAGGAATTGGATTTTTAACTGTATTTTACTTGAATTAATTTAAGTTTAAATTGCCCCATATGGCTACCATATTGGGCAGCTCAGGTCTAGAGAATGAAATCCACAGTCCCAGGCACAGCCTAGCCCTCTCTTTCTGAGCAGCCTTAATCTTTTGCCAGAACTCATTCAAGCTGGGAATTCCAGCCATAACAAATAGCTCACAACTCCCTAAACATTGTGCCTACTTCTCACCTCCATGCTTTTACATCTGCTGTTCTCTCTGCCGGAAATGTTCTCATACCTTGCCTAAATTCGCCTGCAAGCTGCCTGCTAGCCAAACAACCCTCCTTCAAGATGTAACTCCAGCGTTACCTCTGCTTCAAGCTTTACCAACCACCCCTGCTGTTCTCCCATGCAGGACTAATCATCCTTTCCTTTGTGCATCCAGCACAGACATGCTTTGAGGCCCTTCCAACACTTGCAGTACTGATGTGTTTCCCATCTGCTCCCCTCCAAGAGTAAAAGCAGACATCTGGAGAGAAAGTTCTATGTCTTATTCACCTTCAGGCCCCCCATGACTAGGATAGGGTTTGGATCATATCAGGCAGTCACTGGATGATGGCTGGAGAAATAAACAAAGTTACTGTAGTGGACATATGTCATAGTTTGGTCTGTCTTGCATCCAACTTCTTGTCCTATTCTACCCTGGTCACTCTTTGGGACATATCTTTATATGTTGCCTTTGGGAGCTAGGGGAAGTCAAAAGAGAAGATCCTCTTCTCCTGGCCCCAGCCAATTCTTCCAGAGACTGATGACACCATGAGGGATCGGCAACACCAGAGCAAATAGAGGTCACGGTCATAGCAGCAGCAGCTCACGGGCTATCCCATCTCTGTTGCCCAGCTTGCCGGCAGCTCCAAGGCTGGTTCTCCAGCCTCCTGTCAAGCATGTGAAACCTTGATGGTCTTCCAAAACTTCCCTGAGAGATCAGCCACCTCCTGGTAGTTGGCCACCAAGTGACTCTCAGCAGCAGTCACACAGATAAAGATTTCAGGTCTACGGGGTCCTACAGGAGGGAAGAGTGTGTGTCCTTCTATGAGGAGACTTGATAGATAACAGGGATGAGCTAGGTTGAAGCTCAAGCAGAAGATCCCCAGGACACTGGAGAGGACCCACCTGGTCCTGGAGGGAGGTGGAACTGGCAATCCTAGGAGCTTGGCCTGCGCCAGGAAGGCAGAGTGCAGTCCCCTCTAGCCGGTGACTGGGGTAGCTGAGGAAACCACCTGCTGGGCCATCCTGTGGGCTGAGGGAGAGGAGGTGGGTTACCTTGGAACTCCAAATGATGCCAAAGGATTGTTCTGGTAGGAACTGTGAGATGGAGAGCTGTAGTGGGGCTTTGGAGTCCTATTGACAAGTATTACTGGTTGGGTTTCTAGTCTTTTAAGTAGACACGTCTTCAAATACACTGTGAACTGAAAGCTTCATTCATCTGTTCAACAAAGTTTATGAAGGGCCTCTTCTTTGCACGAGGCACCACGTTAACACGCTTTCCTACCTCTGGCCTTTGCCCAAGCTGTGTCCTCCACCTGAATTGCACTTTTTGCCTTGTCTGAACAGCTCCTACCCATCATTCATGCTCAGCATAAATGACTCTTCCCTTGATGTGCAGAGTAGGTCTCCTTGACTGTGGTCCCTCACCTCAAAGCACTAATCGGAGCTGTAATTTTATAGTTATTGGTGGGGTCATCTGAAGAAAGCCTCTCTTCCTTGCTAGGTGGCAGTCTCCATGAGTCCAGTGCCTGTCTTGTTCAAAGGTGCATCCTCAGCACCCCATAGCACAGTGCCCGACACTCAAGAAACATGTGCTGAGTGATTGAACAAAGGAGGAGAGGTAGAGAGGACAGAAGGAAGGGAGGGAGAGAGGACTGCCACGTTCCCTCATGACCCTCTGTGTGCACACAGCGTGGTACATGTCCCCACTTACACACTTTGCCATTAAAAGAGGAAATAACAAGTGGCCTCCCCAGGCCAAGCACCTGGGGCTCTGGGACCCTGCACCCTGCCAAGCAGGGCACCACTGCTGCATCTCAGCTGTCATCCTCAACCTCACACCCAATCCTCTGTAGGGTGTCTTCCCTAGGGGCCTGGACAAAGACAACTTAAACTCCCTACCTTCCCATACTACTAATACAAGTGTTGTAGATACCCACTGCTTTATTCTGCTGTTCAAAAAAACATCAAATACTGTCAATACAGTCTTTCCTTATTAGTATTTTGCTTATTACACCTGAGGAGTATGGAGACTTAAAAAACTGAGCACGAGTCCACCCAATGCAAACCTTGGATGGAATCCTGGACTGGAAAAAGGACATTAGAAAAACTGGCAAACTCTGAATGGACT
Source organism: Avahi laniger (assembly GCA_963575035.1). Classification (NCBI taxonomy): domain Eukaryota; kingdom Metazoa; phylum Chordata; class Mammalia; order Primates; family Indriidae; genus Avahi; species Avahi laniger. The sequence goes on along the minus strand of CAUYSK010071370.1, from coordinate 8,782 downwards.
TTGTGGTTTAATTAGTAGTATTGTACCAATGTTAATGTCTTACTTTTGACAAATGTTCCGTAGTTACGTAACATGTAGGGAAAGTTGGGCTAAGGATTTATGGGAACTCTGTATTATCTCTGCAACTTTTATGTAAATCTAAAAATTATCCAAAAGTTTATTTGAGAAAAGAGTTCATCGAATTTCTTTCTTTCTTTTTCTTTCTTTCCTTTCTTTCTTTCTTTCTTTCTTTCTTTCCTTCCTTCCTTCCTTCCGTCCGTCCTTCCTTCCTTTCTTTCTTTCTTTCTTTCTTTCTTTCTTTCTTTCTTTCTTTCTTTCTTTCTTTCTTTCTTTCTTTCTTTCTTTCTTTCTCAGTCTCACTCTGTTGTCCCAGCTAGAGTGCAGTGGCATCATACATAGCTCATTGAAACCTCAAACTCCTGGGCTCAAGTGATCCTCCTGCCTCAGCCACCCGAGTAGCTGGGACTACAGGCACAAGCCATGATGCCAGGATAATTTTTCTATTTTTAGTAGAGATGGGGTCTCGCTCTTGCTCAGGCTGGTCTTGAACTTCTGACCTCAAGCGATCCTCCCACCTCAGCCTCCCAGAGTGCTAGGGTTATAGGTGTGAGCCACTGCGCCTGGCTCAGTTTCTTCTTTAAAGTACTGTAAAATATAAATTTCTAAGTGGAGAAATGATGGGTGACTTTAATTGTCTTTACTATACTTTCTCTGTTTTCTACAATAACATATATTGTTTTTCAAATTAGAAAAATGTGGTTTTATTAAGAATAATTAAATAGCTTCATTTAGAAAATGTTCAAGTGTGTGTGATAAATTATGTTTTAATTAAAAAGGCAATGGCACCATTAGGATCAAATTGTAAAAGATATAATTATAATACCCCATAATCTTACTACCACAACAGAACTGGATTCTCAATTTTGCATATAACTGTTCACAAGCAAACATAATTCCACTAAGCTGCAATCAGAGCTGGGCTGGCAAGTTTTAATGCAGGTGCCTGCTTATACTTCCTCAGATGCAATTAAAACAGATTATATAGTAGTCTCCATATGATAAGTGCCCAAAATGTGCAGCTGCCAATATAGAACAAGCATGTAGAGATTCTGAAGCGCTGAGCCCTCTCAGCCCCTACAAGACCTCCTGCCATTGCCATGAGAGCAAGGGGGGATGGTCAGACAGCACCCTGAGAGGGTCATGCTTCCCTTGCCACTGTGCCCCCCATGTGACACCACTCTGAACCTCAGCAGCCTACTGGGGGAGTGAGAGAAGCCGTCTGGGATCCCCCAGGAGCTGGAAATGCAAAATGGATGATAATGGGCGCCTATTGTTCTAAAGTCATTCTAGATATGAGTTTGAGAAAAAAGTAGGTGGTTCCATTTCCTCCTGCAGAGTGAAGCAGAGAATTAAGTTAATTACTCAGAGTCAAATAACCTCCTTGAGAGTCAAACATGAACCAGGAATCCTGGGGTTTTGCAAGGCGCTATCCCTGCCTTATCCCATTCTATATTCTCATCTTGACCTTAATCATCAACTTTCTCTTTAAACCCTCTTAACAGTTGTGTGAGCTAGTCCAAATCCTGTTAAATAAGAACTTCCTTCTTCTACCAATTTAGAAAAAGTATCATTTCATGCAAACAAAAGTGACACTAGCCTGGTCCCAAAAATGTGGAAAGCGACCCTTTGTCCACTGCATATAAGCAGCTCTGGAGCCTCCCTGCAATTTAGAGGTGCAATTTACACCTCTGTCCCAGGAGAGAGACCAGAACATACTCTTCCCTGCTTGGGATGATAGGGTCTGGCTTGCCAGGCAGCCCTGACCTTGGATTCAGGACCAGCCCTGAATCATCAGCTGTTTCTCAGACACCTGGGCCTGCGACCATGGCCTTATCTTTCCTGATACCCTCCCCACATTTATCCTCTTCTCTCCTTGCTTCGGGGACTCTGGGCTCCCACCTTAAGCCTCCAGCAGTTGCTGATTGACCAAGAGCCAGGTCCTCGGCCTGGCATTATGGCACCTGCCAGGCTCTCCACTGCCCCTCCCGACACACCAAGGCCCTTGATGTCCCTCGGCACAGCTCCTTCACTTCTGCGTCCTCACATCTGCTCCTCCCCTTCTGGGGTCCTTCCCACACCCATGACTTGCTACTCATTTCAAAGCCTGATTCAAGTTCACCTTCACAGGTGGTGTGAGGACCAGCAGCATCAGCTCCTTTAGAGATACAGAATCCGGGCCCCACCCCAGACCTGCAGTGGCAGAAGTGTGCTTTCATAAGCCCCCTAGTGATTCATGTATGCCCTGCAGTGGGAGAAGTTTTTAAAATGAAATGTTCTCAAAGTACAGGCCTTGGGCCATCAGTGGCATAATCTCCTTGCTAAAAATTGCATGCTCCTGGCTCAAACCCCAAACCAACAGGAATTAAAGTGAGATCCAGGAATCTGCATGTTTAACAGACTTCCCAAAGTAGTTCTTTTTACTTTCATATACAAATTATAAATTGCATACATAAAAATTATAAATTACCCTAATAAATTTATTCAATAAGTTATTATGGTTCAATAATAAATTTTGTTATATTGATTATAAATTATTGTACACTGCTATATAGATTAGATATTGTATATAAATATATTTTATTAGCTATTATATGTGATGATTTTTATTTTGTATGGGAAATACATTATAAGAAAGCAAAACATTTCTGAGATGGCTGACTTCTAATTTGGCCATCCTACCTTGCAGTTGCCTGTTTCCAGAACATCTTTCTGTTATTTACACACACACACACACACACACACACACACACACACACACACTTCTAGAGAAATCACATATGATTATTTTGTGTTTGGGTTTTTATATAAATGTTACTTTTTGTATCATTCTGTGATTTTATTTTTCTCACTCAACAATATTTTTGAAGAACTTTCTATGATAGAAAGCAGAGGCCCACCTCATCATTTTTAGTGGCATGGTGTCTCACTGTGTGGATACACATTGTTTTAAGCTATTAGTGGACGCTTAGGCTATTTACAATTTTTTCTGCCTGCACAAGTAACGCTATAGCGAACATGCTCGAACATACATCCTTGTGCCAAGGTGTGTGGGTTTCTTTAGAGTAGAAACTGTGGCAGGCTGGAAAGTGGAATTGCTGGTTATGGAGGGATGAGCGTTTGAATGTTAACAGGTATTGTCAAAATAGTTGCAGCCCCATGATCCTTTGTACCTTCAAGTTTAAGCCCTTTGTTTGGGGGCTGAGTCACACTGTCTGGAATTGAGCATTATGTTTTGGTGTCCAGAATGTCTGCTCCAAAGATGTGAGCACTCACTTCCTAGTACTACTGGCACAGCTGACATTTGCCAACCTTTCTAAACATTCTTCACTCACTTACTCCTCACCTCAACAACCCTTTGAGATAGGTAGTAGCATTACCCTCGGAATACACATGCCAGTCTGAGGCCTTGACCAAGCTTGGACAGCAACGTAACAGTGACCCAAGATTCAAAGTCAGTGTCTGCTGCACTCTCTTATTTTCTGTACAGAGTTCTCAGTAAGCAAGGGGCCTAATCAGACTGAGACTTCTTCAAAGGTTGTTTCGAACCCACATATTTAAAATGGGCTTATCTCAGGAAATCACCACCGGGATTTGCATTGTAACACTCCTATTACATGGTTAAAATATATATGAGGAGTTTTATCCGGAGGCTTGTGAAAGGTTGCAGTAGCAGAGACAGAAATTTCTGGGAAGTCATCATGAACACTACTAAAAACAAAAGAAAACACAGGCAAACTTTTTCCCCCTAATGGGTGAGAGCGTTGCTCAGGCCTCAGCATTTCAGTCTTCACCCTGCGAAGTGTCCCTGACATGCAACAGAAGGACGTTGACCTCGTCTGCCTTCTCTAAGTAGAACTTTCTCGTGGATCTCTAGGGTTAGCACAACATATATTGAATTTAAAAACAGTCCCAGTCCTCAGTGCATTGGGAGCACAACTGCACTCAGTCTTTTTTTTTTTTCTTTGACACTTTTTACAGAGAGAAAAATGTGTGACTTTTTTTGATGAGCAAACAGCCAAAGGTGTTTAGGAAAGGTCTGTCATATTTCTGGTGGCAAGACACCCCAAACTAAATTCATTAACAGTTCTTCTATTTGGAATTTTAAAATATTCTCTGACCTATATAAATTCCTTGTTATGTCCTCTGCTAATATAAGCAAACTTACTGACGCGCACTATGGCTATGGAGCATAGAAGAGCAGACAGGAGCTTGGAGATTGTTGTTTCCCCATTGAAGACACCAAAATCCAGGTCTTACCCTCATTTCTACTCTTCCCGTGAGATGTTCTTCATGTCTGAACAGCAGACAGGAGCTTGGAGATTGTCGTTTCCCCATTGAAGACACCAAAATCCATGCCCTACCCCCATTTCTATTCTTCCTGTGAGATGTTCTTCATGTATGTAATGTTGTGAATAGTAGTTGTTGCTTTTTAGACATTGAATCAAGACTTATCTTTAGTTCTACAGGTATATGTTGTTTAATCATGTGTTTTTGTATTTTCCTACCTTCTAGAAAATATTAGAGGAACACCAGGGCAGGAGTTCGGCTGTATTTTCTCCCATCTAAGTACTAACCAGGCCCGATCGGCTTAGCTTCCGAGATCAGATGAGATTGGGTGGGCTGTATTTTCTGAACAACTAACTGTAATGAATCACAGGAGCCAAATGTTGGGCTGGTGACCACCACCTCAAATAAATCAGTTCACTCTCAGCTTCTTAGTTCTCTTTCCCAAAATACATATGACACAGATTTGTGTCATTCACTCATGGCAATATACATGATGTTAGTTCATTCATTCAATAAACATTTACGGCGCTTACTCTGTGCCTTGCACCCATGAAAGGTGCTGGAGCTACAGTGGTGAACAATATACACGAGGTTCCTGCTCTCACAGAATTTGAATTCTGGTGGCTATGGAAGCATCGCAGAGGCAAAAACTCTGTACCAGTCAAAAGCAATACAATTATCTGCTGTAGGAGACATTTTTTTTCCATCTATCTCTAAAACCAAAGCTACTGCATGTCTGCGCTGGGTACTGGTGATTATTCTATGACATCTAGGCAGCAAATGAACAACAGCCTCCATGGGGGCAAGACATGGTCTAGAGTTTTCATGTCCCCAGTGCTCAGGAGGATGGGGTCGCTTCTCTGAGCCCTGCACATGGCCGTCGGCCCCACAGTCCCTGGGCTTTCTGCTTTTCCAAATGGCCTTTCAGCTGAGGCAGGTTATTGTGGATTTTGAATAAAAGGACAATGGTCATTGAACTGATATTCTTCTACCAGAATCAGGGTGAATCTGTTGAAAAGATACTTTATAAAATATTAACGATTTGAACTATTCAGTCTTGAGTTTACAGACCTTTGCAGACTGTACACTTTATGACTTTAAATCTCAGTTGGTTTGTGACTAGGGTTAGCAACCCCTAAAAGCTGAAGTAGGCCCTTTGGTTGATTTCATTTGGTATAGGGGCAGATACAGTTTCCTGGGGATAAAAGAAACCATCCTGTTTTCACTCTCAGTTTGGATTGAGGTATTTTTCTGGCTTTTCTCTTGGCTCTGAGCTCCCATAAATACTCTATTACCTTGAATAATTGAGAGTTTACTATTTAGGAAGTATGGGGGTTATCATGAATAACCCACACCCATCCTCCTTATCGCGGGTTGAGATCTGCTAATTAGCATCAGGTACAGGCAAGGGGCCCTTGCTGGGAGGGGCCCCTAGTACAGATTAGGTACAGATTTAGTCATCTTCTGGGTGAGTCAGGTTCCCACGTAGGGGAGGGAGTGTGCAAGTGTCAGAAGACGAGGGCCCAGCAATTGCCAGCAGTCTTTGTTCCTTTCACCACACCCCCAACTTTCCTCTGTTAAAAGAGGCAGAAAAGGACTAGATGAGGATGGCAAGTCAAACCTTAGGCTGATCATTCCAGAGAAGACAGCTTCTTAGAGAAAGAAAGAAGAAAAGAAGAGGGACAGACGGCAGGTGCATGCGTAACTCATCCTACTTCTCCTACCAAATCTTTCAATCACTTTCTGAAGACTATATGGTTCGTCTCCTTCTAGCATCATTCTTTTAAGTTAACCCTTGTGTACAAAAGGTATTTTTTAAACACCTTAACAAGTAGGATGGTCTAAATTTGGGGTCTTCATTCCTGGACTTTTGAATCTTGAAAGTCATTTGTTCAACTTCTTGGTATTGTCACTTGAAAAGTGTTTATGGAGTAGCTATCATGTGTAAGGCACTGGGGATACAACGGTGAAAGGCTTACAGGCCCTACCTTTGGGAGGAGCTTACAAGCCAGAGTGAAGTTAAGAAACTATCGGAGAGTGTGTTGGAAGAGCCATGACAGGTGGCTCGTGGTGTGTTTTGGGAACACACGGTAGAAAGAGGGCCATCTAACCTAGATGGGAGGTCAGAGGATGTGGCTCTGAAGCTAAGACCTGAGGGACACAGAAGTAAGCAATGAGGGTGGGAGATCGATATTTGGGTTGGCTTTGCATCCATCACTGCGGTTTGTAACTTTGGAGGGCGTCAGAAAAAAAATGAAAAGTCTTTCCTGAAGGTGGGCTGAGTGGAGTAGCTGAGGATGACCTCTGACCAAAGGCTGGCTCGGAGTGATCTGCAAGGCTCAGAGAAAATCAAGGTTGTTTTCAGTCAGGAGTGAGTTGTCATGCACACCACAGTGTATGACCATGACTTTTTGGGGCCAGAAGTCAAGAAACATGTAAACCAAATAATTTCCTGGTTTCCTTTTCTTGACTCAGTGAATTAAAAGCTGGAACAGAAATAAAGGAAGAGTTAATAGTTCTGAAAACATGAGTGTTAAGGATTTCGCTTTTATTATTATTATTATTAAAAACAACACCATGTTGTCTGTGTTATGTAACTACTTATAATCTCCCCTGCCTAAAACAGTAATGTCCTCTAGAAGGATCTAAAAGTGTCATGGCAGAGAACACTGAGTGTGCTGTGAGAATTGGGGTTGGGCTGAAGACACCAGAAATGACGTACTTGGCACTGGTAGAAGAAGAATCTTTCCATAAAGAGGAAGACTTGTGGAATCAGAAATGAAATTCAAAAGTAGCACTGGATTAGGAATCAGAAGTTATAAGCTCTCAGAAATGGTTCTGATTCCGATGAGTTGCAGTCCTAGCTCAGGAGCCCTCTTTGGAGTTTCAGACTCTCAGGTGTAAACATAGTGAACTGGGTTCTGTTTACATGTTCCCTAAATATTTATTGAGCACCTACTATGTGTTAATACCACCCTAGATGTAGGGAATATAAAGAATTACAGGAATCGGGTCTTGGTCTTGCTCTAATCAGGAATCTCCTTGATTGGAGAAGGGAGGGTGGCTCACGGGCTGGTAGAAGAGGATGGACAAGTGTTAGAAATCAATGGGAAGAGCAAAGTGCTCTTAGAAACCCAGAGGAACAGAGAAGAGAACCACTCTGGGGAGCCCCACAGGTGGACAAGAACACAGAAGGTATGCTGGGCAGGTGCACTGATATTTCTAAGGTACTCCAGAAATCTTATGCTTTAAGTACAGGTATGTGACACTGCTTTATATCCTACTTTTGTGAATGTAGCATTTATTTTAGCTTTTATGAATGTAATGCTATGAAGGAAGGAAATAGAATTGGGGTGCTTTGATAGAATTTTTTTTATTGATTTCTCATTTTGCTTCTATTGGCATCTAGAATGCAGGAAGATAAAATAATCACTTTTTTTTAAAAAAAATTTTTTTGTACAAAATGTTCAACTGTGCATAAAAGTGAAGAAAAAAATTAAAACAAACCCCTTTATGTATCACCTGGTTTTATTTCCTCTATACTCCACTGTACAAAATTTTTGTTTGCTTTTTGCTGAAATATTTTAAAGCAAATTCCAGGGGTCATTTCATTTCACCCATAAATATTTCAGTAAGAATCTCTGTCAGGGAAGAGCTTTTTAAAAACATAACTGCAATGCCATCATCATGTGATGTAATACCCAGAACTTATAAAAATTTTCCTAATTAGCTCAAATAATATTTTTATAGTTGTTTTGTTGGAAGTATGTTGAAATCAGGATCCAAACATGATCTAAACATGGTATTTTATTGAAAGGATCCTTAAGTCTCTTTTACGCTACAACTATTCTTCCCCTTTCCCCCTTTTCATGCCATTCACGTGAGGAGGAAGACAAAGGAGTCATCTGACCTGTAGAATATCTCATACTCTAGATCAGGCTCACCGTTTCCTGCTGGCGTCAATTTACTTGTTCTACCATTTCCTGTAAATTGGATTCGATTCTTGTTAAAACAGTTTTTTGGCTAGAAAACTTCATAGGAGATGCTGTGTACTTTCTCATATATCACATCTAGGGGCACCTATCTGATGGTTCCACCTTTAAAGATGCAAAAATCGAGCAATGGGTTCTGGTGTTGTAGCCTGATTCATCCATCATAAGCAGGTTTTGTCATCTTTTCACTTAACAGTTAGTTATTAATGGTCATTGACTAGATTCAGTATTTCTAACTTTTTTTTTTTTTGAGACAGAGTCTCATTCTGTTGCCTGGGCTAGAGTGCCTAGGCTGAGTGGTGTCAGCCTAGCTCACAGCAACCTCAAACTCCTGGGCTCAAGCGATCCTCCTGCCTCAGCCTCCCGAGTAGCTGGGACTACAGGCATGCACCACCATGCCTGGCTAATTTTTTCTATATATATAAATATTTTTAGTTTTCCAG
>CAUYSK010071369.1:0-24387 GCA_963575035.1 Avahi laniger | reverse complement strand
TGCAAGTTTTGGTAGCAAAAGAGGGAGTGAAATAATCAACAGAGCAAATAGACAACCTACAGAATGGGTGAAAATATTTGTAAGCTGTACAGCCGACAAAGGGCTAAGAACCAGAATCTACAAAGAATTCAAGCAAATCAGCAAGAAAAAAACAAACAACCCCATTAAAAAGTGGACAAAAGATATGAACAGGAGCTTTTCAAAAGAATATAGACAAATGGCTAATAGACATATGAAAAAATGCATAATGTCACTAATCATCAGGGAAATACTAATTAAAACCATAATGAGGTATCACCTGACTCAGTTAGAATGGATTTTACTATAAAATCCAAAAACAATAGATGCTGGTGTGGTAGAGAGAGAAAGGAATGCTTATACACTGTTGGTGGGACTGCAGGTTAGAATAACCCCTATGGCAAATAGTATGGAGATTCTTCAAAGAACTAAAAGTAGACCTACCATTTGATGCAGCAATCCCACTACTGGGTATTTACCCAAAGGAAAAGAAGTCATTTTATCAAAAAGACACCTGCACTTGAATGTTTACTGCAGCACAATTCACAATTACAAACATGTGGAATCAATCCAAGTGCCCATCAATTCATGAGTAGATTAACAAAATGTGGTATGTGTATACCATGGAATACTACTCAGCCATAAAAAGGGATGACTTAATGCCTTTTGCAACATTTTGGATGGAACTGGAGACCATTATCCTAAGTGAAGTATCTCAAGAATGGAAAAATAAACACCACATGTACTCTCCATTAAATTGGAACTGATTGATGAGCACACATGTGCACAGACGGAAGTAAAACTCAGTGGAAATCAAGCAGCGGGGAGGGAAAGGAGAGGATGGGTGAAAACTTACCTAACAGGTACAATGAACAATATCTGGGTGATGGGCACACTTATAACTGTGACTTAAGCATTACAAAAGTGATACATGTAACCAAAAACATTTGTACCCCTATAGTATTTTGAAATTTAAAAAAGGCATGAAAAAAAAAAAAGGAGTGAGTTGCTTTGGAGAAGGCAGTAAATAGAGATTTAATAGGCAATTATTAGTCTACTAAAACCTTGATTTACATTTCAGTATTGTTAAAAATAAAGTAGCAAGGGGGAAAAAGGATAAGCTCTTTCAGAAAACAACTGAAAGGTTTACAAAGGAAAGCCTTAAATAATGGAGACAGCTAAAGCCAACCTCATTTGTCCAAGAAACATGATGGATTTACATACTGGTAACAGCTACAGTGGCCAGAAGTTGGAGGTTGGCATAACTTTTAGAAAGCTGCTGGTTTCTCTCTTCATTAGGTAACAGTGGACACTTACTCTGTTCTGACGGGGAAAAATTTAATTATATGAAATGCATGCTTAATGACCTAAAAATGTTCTATGTGTCTCTCTTCTAGCTGTTTCAGCTCCTGTTTCATGAAAACAAAGGCAGAGACTGTCCTGTCTCCACCCCATTCTCAAATGCTCTCTTAAGGAGAGGCACAAGATAATCAGACTTATCAATGAGATGAAAAAGAAGCTATAAGGACACTAGCTTCAAGGAAAGCCATAGCCAAGTTGGGGAGAAAGATCCAATGTCAAATGTCTGGCAGCTAAGAGCCTTATAGTAACCATTCCAGTGTTTTGAATACTGCCTGGCAGATGAGACAATGTCTCTCCTTTAAAACTAAAGAGGGACATTTATTATTTATAGGGGAAAATCACTTGCCAATAAAATGCATAGAGTCTGCTAACATTTTGGGTGCAGTTGAGGGGGCTGGGTTGAATTCAAATGTCATCTTCCAGTAGATAAAGTGCTACTTTGCGGAGGATAATGGCTGGTTGTTTTTTCCCACACATAGGTCCTGAGTGGAACTTGAGCTTACATTAAGGAATGAAGGTTTGGGAAAAGTTACAGTGAAGAATTTCTTGAGCATCCGTGCTATTACAAAGGAGGATGAGTTACCAGTGGAGGCTGTGTCCTATATCTTAACAATTTCTATCAAAGGATACCTTCTTATCTGCTATAATTTAAGCATGATTCAAGAAGCTGGGGTCATATTATATTTCAAGCTTCCCATTAGTCCTTTAAAATAATTCTTAGCCATTTTAAGGCTTCTGGGAGAAATGTTAGTATCCAAGTTTCCCTCCATGAAAAGCACTGGGTTTCTTGCATTCGGACACACTTACAAAAACATGTATTTTCCACACACTTTTACTTATCTTTATCATCCATTAGACTATATTTCAGCAGAATTATCAGATATATATATGTATGTGTATATATATGTATATGTATACATATATATATATTTTAAAGACAGATAAATAGGTGCTGGTTGTAGAGGGCTGTCAGAGGAAAGAGCAATGAGTTTCATGTTTGGTGATCCATGAGAGATACTAAACACACTGCTGACTATCCTGGAAATTTCTTTTTGTTCTTAGGTAGCTCATATTAGTTTTATTTAATAATGATATTCTTAAAAAAGGAAAATGAAAACCGACAAGAATGAAATATAATTCAGTGAATCTAGTTCATGTCAGAATTTAGATTCAAAACATTTTTAAAGCGATGGAGAAAATAAACTTCCAGAGGAATATAGTTCTAACCCTTCATCTAATATTCCATTAAAAGAACCCAGAAAATAATGTCTTTACAGGAAGCTATCGCACTGCCCTTACATGGGTTCAAACAATTTTCTTTTCTTCTTTAGTTTCATGGACTAAAGGTGGCTATATGAATAAAACTAATTAGCTACCAGGGGAAGACCATAGCCTTTTATTGCAATCAAAGTTGATAGGGGCTCTTCCAAAGGTTTAATATATTGAAGGCCTTGTCAATGCTTAAAAAGGAATTGAATAAGTCCCATAATTAATATAGAAACTAGATTTGATTTTCTGCTTTGAAATTAGATATAAGTTTAAAAAGTGAGACTGGCACAGTAATGAAAAATTAGACGCATAAAAGAGGTAAACAAATTATTATGTATAGTCAGGAGAAGGCTGCTTAGATATTGCGATCTAGCAAGTTGTGATCTGAAGGGACCATATATAAATGAGATTGTCTTTGTTTCTAATAATTTATTGTTTAGATCTAAAAATCAAATGATCCAAATACCTTTAAGTGTCTCTAGCCTCTGAACTTTGTTATTAAAATGAAACTCTAATGATAAATTTGACTATGCCCTTGGGTAGTTAAACCAGTAGTGACACCATTTCTTCATTATGCATACTATGATGCTTTATTGCACAATATATTCTGAAAAATTAATTTTGCTAATAGAAGAAGACCATGTTTCAAACTAGTAGGCCAACCTTAGGTCTTTTTAACTGGATCATTTGTATTTGAGATTTTCATCAACTTTGCCTCGTATGTAGAGAAATTGAAATCCCCCAAACCAAGCCGTGTTTAATCTGAATATATGAAGTCTATATGACTCACATTGCTAACCATTCAAAAAGTTGTTCAAGAATTAAGTATTTCTATTCTAATAACCTCTCTCCTTCTTACTTTAGTTTTAGGGATGAATTAGCTGGTTGCATATAGGAATTGGTAAAATTTATCTGTTCTAGATGTCATATAAGTAAAGTCTTGTAGCTATATATTTTTAATATGCATTCTTGTCTCCTTTGGATATGAGAATGATGAGGAAGGAATAAAGGAAGGGGTGGTAGGCAGAAAGAGAGAGACAGAATAGGGGAAGAGCTATTCTGATGAGGGACATCCAGCTGCCCCAACCCAACACCCTGGACACTACCCGCTTTCAATGTTGCCACCCACTACACTCCCTATACTTTATTCTCCAACCCCTCTCTCACCTACCTCCCTTTATTCCCTTCTTTTCATTCTTAAAAGATGTATTAAGCACCTACTGTGTGCCAGTTGTCATGCTACGCACTGAAGAAATCGTGATAAAAAGTGCCATTCATATCTCTGGAAAGCTTAAGACTAGTGAGGGAGACAGACATTAAACCAACACCAAGCCAGTTGCCCACAGGCTGATAAGTGCCATTAGAGAAGCAGCTATGGGAGCTGAATTGTGTCACATCTTAATTTATAACAGTAGCTGAGTGACAATATGGAGACATTAATGACTTTGAAAGAAGGTTTTTAATGCCCACAGTTCCCTTGGAAATGAGAGGCACAGCATGTGACACACAGGGCCACCCAAAGTCCGCCACTTGTGGGGGTCAGGAAACAGACAGGGGAAGTGGGACTATGCCTTTATGGCTGTGGTGGTGGGAAGTAACTAGGTGGTGACGGCCCTCGTTGGGTATGAAGGGGAGACAGGTAAGTCAGGGTCAGTGGTTGGGGAATTGTAATATGAGTTTTGCAAACCTGTAAAAGCTAGCTTGCAGTGAAGATGTGAACAACGTTGGTCGTTAGTCCAGCCCTGTGATTTGGCAGATTGATGGAGAGGTTAGGAGTAACAGATGTCAGATAGTCAATGCAGAATCTAAAAGCATGGTTAATACAGAGGCCAGAAGAGAGGGACCTGATTTGGATTGTGTAGCTGGGGTAGTTGGGGTGATGGAGAGAAGGCTGCTAAAAGTGATGTAAACTGGCTAAAATCTCTTCTCCGGCTTCCAATTGCATCTGCAGATAATGTAATCTCTTAGGTGGCCCCTGAGACCCCCCAAAAGTCTCTCCTTATCTGGCGCATCCCTGCCTGGCCAACCCTCTCCCGGTTTCTCTAAGGCACTTTCCTGTCTCAGGGCTTCTGCGCATGTTACTCCCTCAGCAGGGAAAACTCTCGTGCCTGCTCTGCCCGCTTAATGCCCGGCCATTCTTTAGGCGTCAGCTTGAGCGTTATATTCACAAAGACATCTGCATTCTCTCCAATTTACGCTATATTTCCCTGCCTTTGTAATCTCTGGCTTCGATCTCCTGAGGACTAAGCCCAGGTCGTAATTATGTATTAATATTTATTTGTCTAGAGCTAAGCTGTCCGGTAGAGTAGCCACTATCCACATGAGGCTACTGAGCACTTTAAACGTGGCTAATTTGAACTGAAATGTGCTGTAAATGTAAAACATAAGTTCGAAGACTTAGTGCAAAAAAGGAATGTAAAATGACTCGTTAATAATTTTAAATACTGATAACGTGTGATAATGATGTCACTTGGATATATTGGGCTCAATGAAATATTATTAAATTATTTTACCTTTTTTTACTTTTTAAATGTAGTTACTAAAACATTTAAAATTATACATGCGGCTCACATTTGTGTTTCCCATTACATTTCTCTCGTACCATGCTAGTGTAGACTGCAGGCTGCGCGAGGGGAAGAGCTGACCTGCTGTGCTCACAATAGGATCTAAATATTTGCTCCATGCATGGCTGTAAGAACGTGAGTGGAGTTGCGAAGGTCACATGGGAGGTAACCAAGTGAGGGTGCGTGTTGGGGGGTACTTGGGCAGGCAGCACCTTTCTAAGGGAGAGAAGAGAAAAGCAAGTATGGGGGGATGGAGTAGCACGGAGTTTTCAAGGAGCTGCCATATGTCAGCGGAGTAACACGAGCAGGATCCCCCCGCAGATGTGTGCGCCGTAATAAAGAATTTCAGCTTTGCTGAACGCAGTGGGAACCAGACTCAATGAAGAATTGTAAACAGGAGAGAAACTTGATCAGATTTATGTTAAACAACTATTGGGGCAGTCAGGGAGGGGCTGAACTGAAGGCAGGGAAGCCAGTTTGGAGACATTTTTATAATCCAGGCAAGAAGTAACGGGGTCATGAACAAAGAAGGACACTGTACAGAGGAAGAAGAGTGGACTAACTCCAGCTCTCTGCGAGGTAGACTCCGAGACCCTAGGACTAGGAATCCATGTGGGTGTAGGTATGAGACGCAGCAGGGAGTTGATATTCACCTTTTGAGCTGGGCAACAGAACATACAGGGCATCTGCTAATAAATGAAAATGATTTAGGGGACAACCAAAGCTACTTTTTAAAAATGCATATCTAATTGTATCACCATCCCCCCTCACTCTCTCACCTCCCACCCTCATGTTCAAAGGCTTGAACAGCTTCCTTTGCTCTTAGAACAAAGACTAAAATCCTATAGGACCAGTACGCTCCTCCCTGGAAATTCTGGGTATATCCTTATTTAACACTGCTCTTCTTAAGCAATGCCCTAGTCACACTGGGGCGTCTGGGCTCCTTCAGTGTGCTCTGTTCCATCCCTCTTCCCGCAGGAATGATCTTTCTTGTCTCTCTCACTTTTCTTTGATTCTCAGCTTAAGTCACTTCCTCAGGGAAGGCTTCCCTGTCTGACCACCCTGGCCCCAGGCGCTTTTGTTCGGTGCTCCTCCCATATCCCCTTTTGTTTTGTTTTATTTTCCTTCAGAACATTTCTTCTGTTTGACTATTTGATTTATCTGTGTTGCCCCTGCTAGACTCTCAGCAGCCTGTGTGTCTGTCTTCCTCATCACCGAATCCTCTTGGCACACTGCAGGTACTCAGTATGTACTTGCTGAAAGAAGTAAGCAGTTGAATAAATGAGTCTGGAGCCTGGGAAGCAGGTTGCAACTGTAAGTTCAGACTCACACTTGGATAGCATCTTTCTGGGCCAAACCTGAGTACAGTACTCTTGTGTTCCCTTGCATCTCAAGCCGGTGTGGTTACCTGCTGTTCCAGCACATACCTCCAGCTGGAGAGGGCTAGCAGGACTCATATCTCTTTCCTGGAGCCCCACCCAACTCCAGATACCTTCTCTTTCTTTCCAGCTTGATTTTCTAATGAGCCAAGTTTAGTTTTGCACATTTTACATGTTTTGACCAAGAAAAACAGGTGATTTGGAATATTTAGTGAAGGATGAAATAGAATATTTTGGCATCTTAAGGATCTCAATTTTGAATTGTTTTTTACTCTTCATTTTCACATAATTTCACAAGCTGATATGTCAGTGGATGCAAGAATTATTACAGAAGCCAGCCACCCGGAAAGTTTGTATTAGAAGAATCAGCATTAGAAATGCTAGAATGTAGAGATATAGAGAAAGCAGACCCAAACTACATTTTACCATGAATAATTTATGCAATTCTTCTATTAACTATTCAGTATCACTCCTCAAGCTAATGCTTAGCCAGAGTGTGTTATATTCATTTCAAATTCTGTGATGTTTAATTTCATTAAATTTGTCTTTAAATACTCAATAGCTGGTTTTGAAAGCTGAATTTAACACTCAACAACCAGACAGAAGAGGTGACTGCTGTTTGCTATGCATGGGATGTCTACACTCAATGATAAATCTTGGTTTAAACTTTAATGTGACATTTCATAAATAAATAGGGAAAACTGCATAATTATCTCAAACACATGTACTTGCCTGAGCAATAGTTTAACACATGCAACCTGGCTACAATCTGTACAAGAATATCTTTAAAACTTTAATGTGGCACCCCATGGATGGAAAAGTAACAATTATGAAGTTGTTAAGATTGCAGTTTTCCCTTGTTGGTTGGAAAATAATTCTAAGTAGGCCAATAATAATCTTGGATGCGTTATCTTCAAAAAGGGAAAACTGAAGATCCTATATATTTTTAGCTTACCTAAAGGTAATGTCCCTCAGTTAAGGTAGCAAGAGTGAACTTGTGAATCACTCAACCCAATTCAAAACGGTTACTAAAATATAAAAAAAAAAAAAAAAACAACCCTATTACTATTATACATTAATGATTTGTTCACTGTTATCATAAGCAATAATATGGCAAAATGGTAAGATGTTTTAGTATTAATCACATCATCTTTGTTCAGTGGAATATGTTTGTTTTTGTCTATCCAGACCTCTCCTTAACAACAGAAATTTCTTCCTGCTATATAATCTCATTGACCTGGTGGTGGGAGGAGTCTCTCTTAATTTTTCAGTCCTTGTTCTTGTGACTGGTCTAAGTGATGGGCAGGTGATCTAAGCTGGAGCAATCCAATTCCTGTATGGGGACTTTTCAAATTCAAGATGTGAAAAGAAAGCCTTTTTCTTTGCTAGTCATAAGCTCTAGGGGTGTGAGCCCAGATAAACACAGAGCTATGTCTTTTGCCACATGCAGAAGATGATATGAGGGAAAGAAGCTGATGGGAAAACTAAAGAGGTCGAGCATTCAGAAAAAGGGGTTTGAGTCCTTGGTTTCAGCCATAGAGGTCAGATCCACCTCTGCCTTTTCTGCAGATGGGTTACATGAACCAATAAATTTCCCATTGTCCACTTTAGTTGGTTCACTTGGGGATTCAGTCAGCTGAAACTGGAGGAGTCATGACTGATACATCCCATTGATAAGGCAACAACTCAGTGAAATAATGAAGTGGCTACTACTTTCAGGTATCCTTAAATTCAAGTACACATAGCATGTCTTTCACCATCATTCTACTTCTTTCAAATCAGTTTACTTTCCTTAAAAAAAAAAAAAAAAAACTTCAGTGATGAAGTAACGATTGCCATTCCTAATTATGAATATTTTAATTTAAAATCCAGCATTTTATTCAACCTAATTTCTAAAAAGGACCTCCATGGTAGGCAATCAGGGCTGTCAAAGAGAAATATTACACTGTTGATGTAAAGTGGAATTTACATCTGAATATTCTGCTGTGAGTTGCCAGAAGCATTTGTCATGATGTTTTTCAAATCCTATCACCCTAAAACAGCAGTGTCATCTGTCTTTGCTTGTAGCCATTTCCATGCAGCGGCATTAAGAACAAACTTAATTGACAGTCAGTAGGAACCCAAGGGCAGCACACGTGATCAATTATCTAAATATGCTGGCAGTTACCAAAGAGAAAGGAGTTCATGAATCTCATATAACAAGGTTTTTATGTAAAAAAGATTTTTGTTCTTTGGTGGCATGGAGCTATCACCTGAACCTGACTTATTTTTATTTGGAATATATATTAAATGAAAGTTGAGTAAGCTTTCCCCTGTTTGAAATCTTGAAAACTTTACCAGTACAAACTAATCCCAAATGGAATTACCAATATTAAATGTGATAGATAGTTCCTACCTGTCAGCTCTTTTCTGAGTATTATTCTTTTGATAGAAGATTCTTGAAAGTCTCATCCTTCAACGATTCTCACAGGCTCTGTCGCTGCGCTGTCACAATTATGTTTTGGGAGAGGGAAGGGACTCTATTGTGGAGATAGAATTCTAGCATCATTTTTCTGGATTCAAAACTTATTAGGTATTAAGTCTTTGCTTTAAGAAATCAGTTGTACCAGAGATAATTGATTTGGCTTATCATTGTAGGTCGTTTTGAAAAAAATGATTGATAAGTTGTTTGAGGAGAGCTTGTGTTTCACGTGAAAAATTCTGAATATTGAGCAACATTCTCTGATTGAAAAGGTAGACATTGGGATCTGGAATCAGACAGACTTGGGTTCGAATCCCAACTCTGCCATTTCCCAACTGTATGACCCTATGTAAGTTTCTTATCTTTTCAATTTTCTCATTTATAGTCTATGCAATAATAGTACCTCCTTCAGAAGTGTCGTCCAAAGGACCAACATGATGGCTGAATAGAAAGGGGAGCTTTACTGGTGATATCAGTTTGCAAACTGGGAAGACATAGTCTCTGGTATGGACTGAAGATACTCTCAGGGAAAGGGCAGATTGAGTTTTATACCTCACAGGGTCTGTATTACACAATACTCATACACATTTGGCAGGTTTGGGGGAAAAGCTGTATGTATTTATGAGGGGAGCCAAATGCATGTGCAATGGATAAATATATATGGAACATACTTCCCATGTTCACTTTGGAGTGGGATTTTAGTACGGTGGAATTTGGCTCTGTGTCAAAAGGTGAACTATGTGTGTGCAGGCTCTAAAAGCTGGCTGAAACTGGCTTGAGGTCTACAGTTGCTAATCATGAAAGAGTGTTTGTTAGGCTGTTTCTTTGTCCAATCAGAGTTGTAGTGGTCTGAGTTGTAAATCAGAGTTAGGAACAGTCTGACAATTTGCCTGATAGCTCTTAAGGTTACGGGTTTAGCAGTGGTGTGTTTTTTTCCTGTAGTAGTATGAACTTAGTTGCCGTGCCAGCCAAATTACTTGGCCCATAGATAACTTTTATTTCCTTAACTTTAGGATTCATCTTAGTTTATAAAGGGGTATTTATTTTGGCCTCTCAGGTCACATAGGATTATTCTGAGAACCAAATGACATAATGTTTGAAAAGAGCCTAGCATGAAACTAAGCACAGAGTAAACATTTAATATTTTGTGCTTCTTTAAGTAATCTTTGGATTTTTTAAAAATTTAAGTCTCGATTGATATATGTGTACTGATGAAAATTTGTTCTTATGGTTTGAAGTTAAAAGTCCTTTTGGACTTACGGTTCTGTCAAATCTGACAACAGTTTAGTGAGGCTCCCTCTCCTCATTATTATTTTTTGATGAGGTCCCAAAGGTGGCGATAAACGATTTGGAATTTCTGATAGTCTAACAAAACTATTGCTTGGTACAAAGCATACGTCTTTAGTCTATTTTTGAAAAGTATTATTTTATTCTAAATAGTTCTATGCTTTTGTATTTGTGCTTTCATGAATTATTATTGTTACCTATTATATGCCAGGATCTGTGGTAGGTAATATGACAGAGGCCTAGTCCACAAAGAGTGCGGAGCAATCTGGGAGCATCGTTGTGTCAGGCACTCATATAGCTAAAGAAGTCAGCAAGAGAGAATGAGGATGCTACAGAAGTTTAAGAGCAGAAGAGATTTACCTCCAACTGTGAGTATGAGAGAATGAGTCATTGTTATGGAAAAGTAGCCCTCAAGCTTGACTGAATGTCAGAATCACCTAGAAATATTTAAATAAAAAAAAAAAAAATCAATGTCTGTGTTCTTTCCCAGATCAATTAAGTCAGAAGCTGTGTGGATCCCAGCCATACATAATTTTGGTGATTATACTCTCTGCTTTTGAAAGCTGCTGTCCTAGAAGTATAAGTGAAAGCTCATTGAAAAGGGGTTGGTGAAAATTCCAGGTGTAAACATTAATGAGCACAAAGTCAAGACCCACGATGTCAAGGACACAAGATAGAGCAGGGCATTATAAGACAATGGTGAGTGGCCTGATTTGGCAGAAGTGTAAAATACATTCATGCTTTAAGGCTGTGTTAAGACCAGATTAAAAAGGATATATGAATGCAGTTAAAAGCATTTTAACTGTTGTTTGTAGACAGCAAAGAGTCATAGGGATGTTGACAGATTTGTACTTCTGGGAGAAAATGTGAGAGCAATCTGACTATGATTTCTGTCATTCTGTTGGTCATTCTGGTTGACTCTGCATCCATTCCCACCTTCTTCCTGATAGAAACATTACTGTGTTTAGGTATCCAGATATCCCTCACATACGGGGGAATATGACTCTACCTGCCTTTCCCTCCTGGGATGAATTCTTGTTAGTTTAAGTAAAAGAGTGCATAGCTTTCATCTGAAAACTCTTTAGAATCCATATGCAGTACTGCAAACAAAATTGGTCCAGATTGAAGGGAAATATTTATAACCCAATGGGAATGTGGTTTCTTCCTCCTGCTGGAATAAGGAATATTGTCCTAATTGTCACTTTAGGCATCATGTGATCACAAAGAGAACTAGATTTAGGATGAAATAGGAAAACACAGAGGTTGAAAGAGCCCGAGCCATTGTTGACATCACTGGGCTGTTGATTAGATTCTCCTCTTCTTCTCTCCCCTGTTTCATATGACCTCTGCATTTGCAGTTACATGAGATAATCATTTCCTTATGGTTTAAGTCACAGTTGATTTAAACACAGGCCTAAGGTTGAGGCACAGTTGAGACACAGTTTCTATTACTAACAGCCAGAATCACCCTGACTGATCCAAGGGAATCTGGGTAGAAATGGAGTAGTAATAGGTTTAGAGTTTAAAATTAACCAGGAGAATGATAGTATCATCAATAGAAACAGAAATGTTAGGAAGAACAAATATTGATTCTTGTCATGTGTCTGAGGTGCCACTGGGAAGTAGGCACAAATGTCCAGTAGGCTTTTGAATATGCTATTTAGAAGACAGAATGAGACTAAAGATACATATTTGAGATTCAACTGTATACATATGGTCTGGAATTTTAGAAAGTGAGACTCCCAAGACAGAAATTGGAATCCTAAAATAGAGACTGGGAGCCTGACCTCATCTACCTGAGTCTACAAAATCAATTCACATTTACTTTTATGTCCTTGCTACAGTGACTTATTTCTTCCTCCCCTGCCAGAGCAGGGATCTAACTGGGGATCACTCTTGGAGTGATTTCTGGGAGTCCCTAAAGGGAGACTCACATAGAATGCCAAGTGTTCTGATATCAGAAACATAAGGATTGGAGAGGCCCTAGCTCTACAGGTGACAGTCAGTTCTTTGTCAAACTTTGCTATGCTTTGTCATCTGGACCTTAATGACCTCTCCTTTTGTACAATTTTCACAAAGACTCTAGGAATCCTTTCAGCTTCTAGGCCTCACCTTCACTCAAAGCTGCACAAAGTTTTTCTTGCAAATGGATCCTTCCACTGTGTGAAACTGTGAAGGGAGTGGTTTTCAGCCTGTGCCCCTTCGATTGTGGTGCTTCACACCCAGTCCCAGACTCTAGGTCAACCAAAGAAGCCAAACCATTTCTTCCAGTTTCCTCATCTTTCCCCCTGGTCCCTGCCCCATCAAAACGAATTTCCCTTTTCTTTCCAGTTATAGAACAAATATCCATTCACGTCAGCTTCTGCATATAGACACAGGGTGCTGGGGCTAAGTAGGGGAAGAAAGGGTCCCATTTTAACAGCCCGTTGTTCCAGGGTAGCTGACCTCACAGGTGGCCCCAGTGACCCTGGCTTCCTGTATGCCCCTACCAATCATATCAGGGTTGGTCTGTGTGACCAACAGCATGTGGCAAAAGTGGTGGGATGTTACTTCTAAAATTAGATTATAAAAAAATGTGGCCTCCATCTTAGGTGCTAAAAATTAAGAAATAAGTGGGGAGTAAAGATATAGAAGCAATATATGCAGTTTGTCTTTTGAATAGTTTGTTACTTATAATCTGGAGAAGAATTAAGTTTGGGGAAAAACATATGATAGCTTGGAATAAATGATATGTATATATAAATATTTTCATTTAAAAATTTTATATTATTTGTGTTGGGTTGGGAATGAACTACAAATGATATTTTATTTTGCTTTTGAAAGCAGAAACAAAGTAGTTCTACTCCAAAACACACATAGACATGAATTATGTATGTTACATAGACATGAATATATATGTGAATCAGTGAAGTCTAAATTAATAAGACTTTAATATATTAAGTGTAGTATCTTCAATACATCTTCCAATGTTCATTATAACTAAGCCTTCATTACACAGTCTCATGGTTTTTAAGGAATAAAATAGTGGATACTTATTTATTAAAATATTTAGAGAAAATACTTGAATCATTCATTTGGAAGAAGTACTGGTCAGATATTTTGTAGAATATCTCCCAGTTTTGGTTTGTGTGATGTTTGTCATGATCAGGCTTATAGGTTTTGGAGAGGAAGACCATAGGAGTAAAGTGCCATTCTCTTCTTCCCATTCCAAAGGTCTGTGCTATTAACATGACTTACAACTGATGGTATTAACCTTAAGCATTTTTTGAGGGATTCCTATTTCTTCATGACTCAAGGCCATGCACTCAGATACTAATTTACTCATGGAGATACCAGAGCCTAGAAACTGGGACAATTTACCTGGGGCTGTACCCAGGGTAAGGGGTGTCTGAAAGATACTAAACCATGGAGGTAGGGAGAAGCCGTCTGACTCATCGTGTGACCACAGAGAAGATGCAGCTGCTGCTATGGGGCTGCCACTCTCATTCTCCATTGTCCCCCACTGGCTAAGCCCACCTGGAAGCCAGTTGACAAGAGAGCAGGGATGACACAATGGCCCAGATTGGCAGGAGCAGGACAGAGTGTAAGTCTCAGCCTCTAGCAGGCAAAAGATAGATACTGCATGTAAAGGGAGGTGGGTTATGCCATAAGATAAGGGTAAACAATTGATGATGGAGCCAGTGGAAAAAGAGCCATTTTTCACCAGGATGAGACTACAGCTGATAGAAGATTGCCTCTTTTGCTAATGAATGAGGGCTGATTTGGGAACAAAGAGCACAAAGTTGATTATAAATACAGCTGCCAATGGATTTTAAGATGTTTGCTTCTCTTATAGAATCTAAAACTCAAATATTTAGATTTTTAAGGAGATTTTAAAGTCTGCAAATTTAATTTATGTGTGAAGAATGTATGGAAGTTATGTATGGAATAATTAATAGTAACAGATTGGATGGAGATTTGTAAATATTCAGAAGAAAAGTGGCTTTAGGAAGTGACCTCTAAGTTCTGGTTCTGTGGCCTGGTACTGAGTATGATCTCACCGTCAAGAGAAATTCTACCACTAAACCCAAAACTTTTGTTTCTTTACTTAGAAAATAGAGATTATGTAACCTTCACATAGCTCACTGACATTGAGAAATTACAGGTGCATTTTAAATAATGAACATCATTAGACCAAACTCACTGCTAATGTTAGACCTCTAACTATAGACCATCATTCCAGCTCTATGATGTAATCTTAAATATGAAAACATATTTGTCCCTATAAATAAATACCAACTTAATTCACCTTGAATTCAACCAAGCTATCTTTGGCTGCTAGTATCTAGGGAAAAATTTGGCATTTTTCCTTAGATATTATTTTTTAATTTGATGTTTTAGTCATGGGACATATGACTGCAGTTATCTCAATATACTAATAGAAAGTATACACATCAATGACCCTTTTTCTGACCATATATTTTTATGTGGTCACTGAGTGAATCTGGCTTATACATTATTCTAATAAATTGCTGCTTGAGATTCATTGTGGTTTTTTTTTTACATCTATAAAAAGGAAAATTGCTCACATAATCATATCTCAAATCGTATGAGAGAATGGTACTTTGGCCAAAAAGTACCAAATACTCTGCAGCCAATTCTATATAATTTTCCTTAAAAAATATAGATGGGACCTATCATGTCTTAGATAATTGTTAGCCTTCCTTACCTGAGACTTGTAAGTCTCACTTCAACATTTCTGAGAAAAATAATGGGAGTTAAGAAATGCATATAGAGTAGAAGGAATGAGAAATACACTTGGAAAAATGAAAGGGTCAGTATTTGGTTAGTAAAAGGGCAAAAAACTTCAAATTCTTCCATTTTGCTTAAAGCTAGTCTTGAATATATTTCTAGGGAATGTTATCATATGATTTCTAAATCTGAATTGCCTTAACATCTTACAGTAACAATTGATATTTTAAAATAATTATTATCTTAATAGCTGGTACCAGAATTCTTTTAGGAGGGAATTATCTTTATTAGAAAAATTTCTTGATCAATGTTTGTAGTAGAAGAAAGATCCAAGGGCCTGGACATGGGTGAGTGTGAAGCTTCTAAGGGGAGAATTGAATTGTTCTGCCTAACAAAAGAGGTTTTTGGAGTTTCCAGAACTGTAGAGCAAGGAGGAAGTATGAGGTAGAGCATAGATGATGAAGGCTTTATGGTCTGTAATGTAATTACTCTTATGGGCATCCAATTTTCCAGTAAGAGCTACTAAACTCATGACACATGCATCTATATATTTAGTGGAAAACCAGTGATGAGACTTTCTTGTTTGAAGTGATATAGTGGAAACAGAAACACCACTTCCACTTAACAGGGTCCGGAAGCCAGAGGAGCCCGTGAACACGGATTCCCTGAGAGAATCTGCGAGTGTGTTGAGGCGTGCTCTGGATTTGTATGAGATAGGGAATTGGCGAAAGAGTGTTTGAGGGGCTTAGGCTAAATTGACCTGGCTCTGAGTGGCAGGAAGACCCTGGCTGTCACCTGCGTTTTATTGCTTACACGTCATGACTGTCTCAGCCACCTCTTCTACACACTCCACCTGGGAGAAAGACAAAGCGAGAAGGTACAAGAAAGTGCAGCTTAGGATTGAATCTGAATGAATTAAGGTGGCAAGGACTAACGTGGCTAGTTGAGGATAGAAAATGACTAGTATGATTCAAAGGTGGTTGTGGTCACTGGCTCTCTTCAGAATTCAAGTATACCAAATGTAATTTTCTGTTTCTCATGCTTTTCACATTTTTCTGCATTCCTCTTTCCCACCACAAATTTGTTAGTCAATTATCCAGGGTTTTTGAAATTAATAATAATCATATCAACATAAACATAGTTTCGTTTGTAAATATGGCCCTTTACAGTTTGCAGAACATTTTAAAATCATCTCATTTGATCCTTACAGTAACCTTGAGGATACACAGGACTCAATAATTATTGTCATTTACAAATAACGAAGGTTGCCAAGAGGCTAAGTACTCACAGGCTCAATTACCGAGGGTTGAAGTTATTTTTTTTTAATAGCTTTAGTGAGGTATAATTGACATAAAATGAACTGTACATATTAAAAACATACAATTTGATAAATCTGGACATATGCATACATCAATGAAACAGTCACCTTGATAAAGATAGTGAACAATCCCCCAAAGCTTCCCTGTTCCCTTCAAGTGTTCCTCTCCCACTCGATATTCCTGCACCGCTGCCAACACCCATCTTCAGGGAACCACTGATCTGATTTCTGTCACTGTACATCAGTTCACATTTCCCAGAATTTTACATAAATGGAATAAGACAGTATATGCTCTTTTTTGTCTGTCTTCATTCATTCAATATAATTATTTTGAGAGTCATCCATGTTTTAGAGAATATCAATAGTTCATTAGTTCATTTAAAAAAAAATTGTTGAATTATATTCTGATGCTAGTGAAAGCGAAAACTGGAAGCTGCTAGCACTTGTCCCTTCCATGAAGACAGTCAAACAATGAATAAACAGCTACATCTTGACAAAAATAACTAAAGGAGAGTGCTGAAGTATATCAGAGGAGTAACAAAAGTGCTGGCAAGCACAGAAACTCAGGATAACCATGTAGAGAGTGAAAGGAAACATCTGGCCTTCGCCACACCATTCCTGAGCCAAGAGCAACTGGGAACCAGGAGGACCTTCTCCTTGTGGGAACAAGGTAAGCAAGAGGATCCCAGCAGCCCCCAGCAACACTTGGACACCTACAGTCCTCACTACTAGGGGCCCCTGCAGTCCTCATAGGCACTAAGCCTAGCTAAGGGAGCTGCCTGGCATCCACACAGCTGTGCTCCCCCTGGAGGAGTTAACATTGTGACCAACCCTGTGACACACACGACTACTGCACTATGCCATCTTGGAACTGGAACTACTGCTGGAGTGTATCTCATACTGGAGGCAAGTAGCCACCTTGCCCTTTCATCCCTGAGGCTAAGCTGCCACCAAACTACTCCTACCTGGTGGCCTGACATCTCCAAGCAGAGCTGTGAGGAGCTGTTATACCCTTCCTTGGGCCACGCAGCAGTGAATTCACTCTATCTACCCTTCTCAGTTGCCTCTACTCCTCACCTACCTGGGCTGGAGCTGAAGCTGTGCACTATCTCCTAGGAAAATGGTACCTTGGCAGAGCAGTTCCATCTGCCCCTCCCAGCCACTGCTCCACCCTGTATCTAGGAACTGGAGCTGAACTGGAGCTGAAGCTGTACACTCCGTCCTGGGGAAATGATGCTTTGGTAGAGCTGCTCCATATACCTCCCCCAGTTGCTCTGGCTCCCTGGTCAGAGCTGAAGCAATGCCTGGTATTCTGAGGAAATGATGCCTTGGCTGCCAGAGAAGTCAGGTGTCCCTGTGTCTGAGCTGAAGTAGTACCCTGCTTCCTAGGAAAACAGTAACTTGACCTCCCAGAGTGGTTATGCCTCCCTGATACCTAAGTTTAAGCAATGCCCTACCTCCAAGAAAACAGTGCCTTGGCCTCCCAAATCAGTCATGTCCCCCAGTACCTAAGTTAAAGTGATGCCCTGCATCCCAGAAAAATGGAGCCTGGGCTTCCCAGCACAGTTATGCCCATAAGCCTGAGCTGAAGTGGTGAATCAGCCCCTGGGGAATTGGTGCCTTGTCCAAACTGAGCAGGTGTACATACCAGGGATGAACTGATGTAATATCCTGTATCCCAGGGAAACAGAGCAGGGCTGAGCTGAGATACTCCATACTACAGGCCAAACCACTCTAGCACCCTGCTTCCCTGGAGCTAGACTAGCTCCTTATAGTCTGAGCTTCCGAGACAGTGCTTTCCCCAGGAGATGGAAGCCTTACTATGCTGCTCTCTTCCCCACCCAGGGCCCAAACAACAGCTGTGCTCCACCATTTTGGGGTCCTTGCAGCCACTGCACCTAGCTTCACAGAATCTGGGATACTGCTGAGTCCCACCATCCCAGACTCTAGAGTCACGACTAAATGGTGTCTTATCCCCTGGGACTCAAGTTGTCACTGAAACTTATTGGCTCTTGTTTCCAAATTACAGCCATACCTTGCTCCCAAACAAAACATCCAGAGCACCCCTTCTTTCCTGGAGCGGGACCAGTGCTATGCAATGGCTACCAGCCAGAAGCACCACTACAACGTGGCCCCCTAAACCCAAGCTCCTAGGGAGTACCTCAGAGTCACAGATCCTGGCTCTTTAGGCATCCTATATCCAACCTTGACATAGAGGGTAAACCTGCACTCCAAGACCCAGGTACCACAATAGGTCCATAAGACCCTGAGCCTACGACCCTGGCTCTATAGCTGCTCGGAACACCAACACCTGGAACCCCACATCACTATAGCTGCTTGTGGGATGTGTTGGACCCAACATCAAGAAGGATTGCCTTGGTTAAGTCTCCCGATTTTGGGAAGAAAGAAAATAGAATAATCCCCAAAGCTCTTGCCACACTGCGAACCTTAACAACTTACACTGCTGCTGCTGCTGCTACCACAAACTTCTATAGCCTAGGTCACTGAGGCCCCCACAGTTATTGCTGGCATTGATCACTGCTGAAGAAGCTGGGGACTGCAGCACTCCCTCTACTTAGAACCAGTCACCACAGTCTCCCAACTGGTACACCGACAAAAGTCTTTCTCTATTAAGACCACTCTGTAAAGCATAGAGGAGGTGATTGTTTAACCAGAGGCACAGACATCAATGTAGGGAGACAAGAAATATGAAAAAACAAGGAAATGTAACACCACCAAAAGGACATAGTAACAGACTCCAAAGAAAGGGAAATCTATAAGTTGCCAGAAAATAAATTTTTAAAATGATCTTAAGGAAATTCAGGAAGATATAAGATACTACAGATAGTTTGATGAAATCAGGACAATTGACAATGTTAACAAGAAATTTAACAAAGAGATAAATATCATAAAAAAAGAACCAAACAGAAATCCTGCAGCTGACTAATTCAATGAATGAAATAAAAAATACAATAGAGAGCTGCAACAGCAGACTAGATCAAACTTGAAGAAAGAAAGAACTTGAAGATAGGTCATTTGAAATTATTCAATCAGAAAAGAAACAAGACTTAAAAAGAGTAAAGAAAGCCTATAGGGCTTATGGGACACCATTAAGCAAACAAATATTTACATTATGGAATTTAAGAAGGAAAAGAGACAGGAGAAGGCATAGTAAACTTATTTAATGAAATAATCGCTGAAAATTTACCAAGTCTTGGAAGAGACATGAACATCCAAATCCAAGAAACTCAAAAGTCTCAAATAGATTCAAGCCAAAAAGATTCTCTCTGAAGAACATTATAGTCAAATAATCAAAAGTTAAAGACGAAGAAAGAATTCTAAAAACAGTAAGAGAAATATATCAAGTCACATATAAGGCAATCCCCATTGAATGGATAGCATATTTCTCAGTAGAAACCTTACATGCTTGTAGAGAATGGGATAATATATCTAAAGTGCTAAAAGAAAAACATGCCAACCAAGAATACTATACCATCTCACTCCAGGTAGACTGGCTATTATCAAAAAGACAAAAAATAAATACCAGCAAGGATGTGGAGGGAAACATAAAAGGGAAACTTTTATACACTGTTAGTAGGAATGTAAATTAATACAGCCATTATAGAAAACAGTATGGAGGTTCCTCTAAAAACTAAAAATAGAATTACCATGATACAGTAATTCCACTACTGGGTTTATATCCAAAGGAAAGAAAATTAGTATGCCAAAGAGATATCTGTGCTCCCATGTTTATTGTAGCACTAGTCACAATAACCAAGATATGGAATCAATTTAAGGGTTCATCAATGGCCGAATGGATAAAGAAAATGTGGTATATATACACAATGGAATACTATTCAGTCATAAAACATGAAATCCTGTCATTCATGGCAGCATGGATGAGCTCAGAGGACTTCATGTTAAGTGAAAAAAAAAAAACAGGCACAAAAAGATAAATACTGTATATTCTCATTCATATGTGAAAGCTAAGAAATTTGATCTCATAGGAGTACAGAGTAGAATAATAGTTACTAGATGCTGAGAAGCATAGAGGGGAGGGAGGGATAGTGAGAGGCTGATTAATAGATACAAAATTATAACTAGATAGGAGGAATAAGTTCTAACGTTCTATAGCACTATGTGATGACTGTAATTAACAATTTATTATATATTTTAAAATAACTAGAAGAGTGTATTTTGAATGAAATAATAAATGTTTGTGCTGATGGATATGCTAATTTCCCTGATTCGATTATCACACATTGTATCAAAATATCACGCTGTACCTCATAAACAGGCACAATTATGTGTCAGTTAAAATAATAACAAAAGCAAAAAAATTTAGCTGTATTCCATTGTATGAATAAGTGATAATTTATCTATTCACCTGGTGATGGATCTTTGTGTTGTCTCTAGTTTTGGCTATTACAAATAAATCTGCTATAAACGTTCATGTATAAGTCTATATGGGAATTTATGGTTTCCTTTCTCTTAGATGAATATGAATAAAATGGCTGAATTATATGATAGGTATATGTTTAAATTTTAAGAAACTGTCGAACTGTTTTCTAAAATGGTTATACCATTGTACATTCCCATTAGCAGTGTATCAGGCCACCAGTGCTCCACATTCTTAGTAAAACTTCTTATGGTCAATTTTTTTAATTTTAGCCACTGTAGTACACATATATGTTGTATACCACTGTGGTTCTAATTTGCATTTCCACAATGAGTAATAATGTTGAGCATTTTTATGTGTTTCTCTGCCATTGAGATATTTACTTTGTTGAAATATCTGTTGAAATCCTTTGCCTATATTTAAATTAGATTTTTGCTCCTGTTATCATTGAGTTGTAAGTGTTTTTTATTCTATGTACAGGTTCTTCAGTGGAAATATGTTTTGAAAATATTTTCTACAGTCTGTGACTTGCATTTTCTTTTTTTGTTTTTCAAGATTTTATGAAGGTACAAATGTTTAGGTTACATATATTGCCTTCGTACTTCCAGAGTCAGAGCTCCAAGCACGACGATCCCAGACAGTGCACACCACACTATCAAATTGGTACTAACTGATCAACACTTACATACACATATAGAAGTAACATTCGTTGGGTGTCGGGCAGGTGGGAGAGGAGAGGAGGGGATGGGTAAATGCATGTTTTTAACAAGGATTTTTAAAACACAGCAGTGTTTAATTTTAAGTCCTATTTATTAATTTCTTTCTTTACAAATTATGCTTTTCTTTCTGTATCTAAGAAAGCGCTGCTCAAAGTAGCAATATTCTTTCTTTGTATTCTTCTGGAAGTTAACAGTTTTAGGTATTACATTTTGGTCTATGTTCTATTTTTGAGTTAATTTTTTATATGATGTGAAGTATGAATTGATGTACTTTTTTTTAAATGTGGATTTCTAGTAGTTCTAGCTCCATTTCTTAAAAAAATCTATCCTTTCTCCACTAAATTGCCTTTGCAGCATCCTGCTGGTTTAAAAGCTCTCAGGCCCAGAGTGGGAAATGAAAGCTTAAAAATCTGTGATTTGAGATTCTTGGGTTGAAGGATATAGAGCTTTCACATGATTTCTGTTTTTCTGGTAAGAAGTGCCATGACTCAAAGAGTCTCTTTAGTCAAAGACCAGGACTCTCCCATCAACATTTATTATAGTCATCAACTTTGGGGCATCGTGTCCCAAGCACTGCTGAGTAACTGTGCTAATTATAGTGTCTATATCCTCTTAAGCACACGCCAAACTTTCATCCGTCAGTCAGACAAATCCAGGAGATATTGTGCCCTCAGCTGAGGAAGCCTATTATTATATATGAAAAGGATTCATTGAGATCATCACTGTCAGAGAAGTCAAAGGAGAATATATAAATGGGAAAATGTAATGCTTTATTTGATCCAAAACAATTAATATAATTTTCTGTTTCAGTTGAAATTGCCGATATGTCAGTGGGGCAGGGTTTGATTTATGAAGAATTGATTTAAACCCTAAGAGAAAGAAAGAAAATTAATCCAGAAAAGAATAAGATTTAAAAATATCTCATGATACATGTCCTTATCATTGTTAATTATTGTTAATATAACAATGTTAATTATATTATTGGTAATATAGTGATTATTAATATGCTGAGGAGACAAAGATCTATCATATATCATCTTTTTATGTGAAAGGGGGTCATTGGCTGAGACCTTGGTTATTGGTCATTTATTATGGCTCACTTAGAATTGAGGAACATCTCATTTTAGTTTAACCTATATAATCACAAAAACTTTGCTTTCGTACTTCCACACTGCAGAAGAAGTAATGTGTTCTCGGTGTGTTTTATGACACTGTTGCTTCTATGTCTGTAAGAGGAGAAAGACATTCTCTTTTTAAAACCAGAAATATATCCTGGCTGAAGTAACTTGGAACCCTCCTCATTGTGAAGTCTGCAGAGACATCAAAGAACCGCAGATATCTGTCATCCAGATATATCTTCTCCTTTATCCCTCAGCATTTGTAGCTGCTCTTCCTATAAGAAAGAACCCTTTTGGAATCATGAGCAGAGGTTGATTCAAGATTTTATTGAGGGTATCTAAATATTCTTCATTCCGGGACTAGTTACATGTTCCTTATGGACAGAAGCCAATCTAATTTATCTTGATGTCCTCAGGGGCTATCATGTTGCCTGGCAGAGAACAGAAACTTGCTCAACATTTATGGGAAAATAAGAGCAAATATCACAGAAATCTTTAATTCCCCCCAAATCTGAGGATTTATTTATCTTTACCTATGTCCTACCCTCCCACAAAATATACACTCTTTCCTTCCATCCATTTGAGTTAGGTATATTTCAATTTGGGTTATGTCAATTTAATGTTTCTACTGTTATGACTATATAAACACCTCTTATAACCACACCTACTTCCTCCTGCATGTCTACCTGTTCTCCCCAACCCCTGTCCCTAACCTCTGGCAGCCACTAATCTGTTCTCCATCTCTCAAATTTTATCATTTCAAAAATATTGTATAAATATTAAATTATGCACGTGTGTAATGTTTTGAGGTTAGTTTCTTTTTCTCAGCATAATTGAGATTCATCCAAGTTGTTGTAGGTATCAATAGTCCATCCCTTTTTATTTTTATTTCTTAGTAAGATACCATAGGCATATATGTATCACAGTATGTTTAACCATTTGCCCATTGAGGAACATCTAGGATGTTTTCAGTTTTGGACTATTATGAATGAAGCTGCTTAGAACATATATAGGTTTTCTTTTTTTTTTCATATATAGGTTTTAATGTAAACGTATATTGTCATTTCTCTGGAAGAAATGCCCAAGAGTGCAACTGTCAGGTCATACAGTAATTGCATGTTTAGCATTACAAGAAATTGCTGAGTGTTTTCCAAAGTGGCTGTAACTTTTTACATTCCTACCAGCAATGTATGAGAGTTCCAATTTCTCCATATTCTCACTGACACTTGTTATTCTCTCTAGCTCCACTGCCCTTTCTGTTTTGTTTTATTTAGGCATCCTAGTTGATTGAAGTTGTATCTCATTATGGTTTTGATTTGCATTTCCCTAATGACTATTGATGTTGAGCATCTTTTCACATTCCTATTGGCTATTCCTATGTCATCTTTGGAAAAATGTCTATTCAGATCCTTTGCCCATTTTTTAAATTGTGTCATTTGTCTTTTTATTACTGAGTTATAAGAGTTCTTTATATATTCTAGATACAAGTCTCTTATATGATTGGCAAATATTTTCAGTGGTTTGAATTTTTACTTTCTTGGTTTTGCCCCTGAAAACACAAAAGTTTTTTATTTTGATGCAGTTCAATTTATCTATTTTTCTCTGGTTGCTTGTGCTTTTGGCGTCATATTTAAGAAACCATTCCCTAATTCAAGTCAAGAAAATTTACACCTTTGTTTCCTCCTAGGAAGTTTATAGCTTTGACACTTAAATCGAGATCTTTTATCAATTTTGAATTGATGTTTGTATATGGTTGAGGTAG
>CAUYSK010071368.1:0-41397 GCA_963575035.1 Avahi laniger | reverse complement strand
GGGACAGTCCTTCCTTAAATCCTTTAAATCCCAGGCTGAGGGGATGGTGGCTTCTCCGGCAAGAGGAGTGTGGCAGAGCGGCTGGGCTCAGGGATGCGGCCTATCAGCTCCGTCACGCGCCATCTCTGTGACTTCGGCACTCCACTAACTTCTCGGTGCCTCTCCTCTTACGTAAGACGGCATTCGCCGCAGAGGATTAAATGGATGAAGACGTGCAAAGTCCCTAGTGCAGCCGCTGGCATGTCATAAGTGCTCAGTCAGCATTAGCTATTGTTATCCTTGTGATGCAATAGGGAGCCATCGACGGCTCCTGAGCAGGGGGGAGAGCATCAGGGTCACAGGAGACGCTTGGAAGCAGAGTGGAGCAGGAGGTGCGGGGGGAGAGTTCCAGATGCTCGCACTCGCGGTGTGGTCCCTGGGGCAGTAGCGGCATCCCCTGGGAGCCAGGCAGAAATGCAGGATCTCAGTGCCCCCGCCGGCCCTGCAGACTAGGAATCCGCATTCTCACAAGGCCCCAGGTCACACGGGTGCCCAGTCCAGCTTGGGAAGCCTGCTCTTGGCCCAGGGAGACCAGGTAGGGGTTTCAGGGAGCAGGGTTGGGGCGTGCTGAAAAGGGCAGTCCTGGCCGGGCAGGGGAGGCCCGAGGGTGGCCCAGCCCTGGCGGTTTGTCCTGTGCTGTGCTCTTTAGCCTTCAGCGTGACCCGCACCCACTCTCCAAACTAGGGGAGAAGCTCAGAGAGACTAAGCGGCTCACCCGGGCGCAGACACCGGTGTGTGGCAGCCAGGGAGGACCCCAGAGAGCAGGACCCCGGGCAGAGGGAAGCCCTAGCCCTCTGGGAGTGGTGGCCATGTGACGGGAGGGAGGGGCGGGTGGTAACGAGTCACAGGCCCTTGGCCTACACAGCCGGAGACACGGTTGCACAAGAGGATGGTGGCGATAAGTTGGGTGCTGGAGGGGAGGAAGGGACACCTCACGGCAGTGTCCAGCAGGTCTGGAGCTCAAGAGGATTTGAAATCGTCTGCCTCGAGATCAACCCGCATCCGTTAAGCCATTGGCCAGCCTCCATCTAACGGGCTCTGCGGACGATGCTCCTGCGTTGTAGAGGAGCTCTGGGAGGCTCAGACAGGTGGGCTCTTTGCTTAAGACCACGCAGCTCACAGCTCTGCAGGCTGAGCCCACCTCTGCCTGGAGGAAGGGCTCATACTCTTTCCACCGCACCAAACATGGATGATCTGATGCTTGAAGCAGCTGAGGGTCTCGGTTAGGGTACCCCAAAAGTAGACCCTGGGATTGGGATTTGGGTGCAAATGATTTACTTGGGAGGGGATCCAGGGAGCTCAGGGAGAAGGCAAACAGGGAAGGGAAGGGAGGAACGTGCACATGGGGCGGGTTCATGAGTGAGTTACCAGCCCAGGCAACTGGGAATTTTGCTCAGTGGGACCCCCGAGATTCTGCACTGCACACACCTCAGATTTGCAGCAAGGGACAGGGAAGCTGGAACAGCTGCCTACCAGCTGCTGGGACATTAGCTTCCAGCACCTCTGGCCTGCCACCGAGGCCTGAGCAGACCCTGTGACGAGAGAAAGTCCCTGGCAGAGAGCTGCAGCTTTGTAAACTGCAGGTGAGCCCCAGCAGGCTTTGGGGGTGGTCCCTGTGGCCCACTCTGATGTCCTGTGGTTGCAGAGAGAGGGACCTTGGGGTAAAGGGACCGAGCTGCCACTATCCAAAGACAGGCGCTATGGTCTGAAGGTTCGTGTCCCACCTCCTGGGGATGGGAACAGTCTACCCCAGAGGGTAGCCCACCTTCAAAGACAACAGCCTTGTCTCACGCACACCACCACGCCCAGGGCCCGGGCGTTCTGCACCCTCCTCCGGGTTCTAACGACTTCAAGGGCTTCTGTCCCAGGCTCTGGTTGAGGCTCCGAAGAGCCCAGGTTTTAAATAACAACTTTGCCTTGCTATGAACTCCCTCCCACCTTTTTCTCTTTCTCAATTTCCACTAAAATACATATGTGTGTGTGTGTGTGTGTGTGTGTGGGCGTGCGGGTGTGGAGGTTGTTCCTGGGGGACTATTAACTAAGAATAATTTATCCAAGAAATTTGTTATGTTAGAATTACCAATTAGATATGATTATAACTTACCATGGCTAACACTGCTCTACTGTTGGAAACCCGAATCCCATTAAAATCTAATTAGCATATATTAAGTCGAAGGCGGTTTTACTGCAGTGCGCCAGCAGGTTTGGGCTGCGACGGGCCGGCCACGTGGACGTGCTGCCCACCTCGGCATGCCGGCCACGTTGCCCACGGCACCCAGGTGGGTGCCAGGCAGCCCGTGGGCAGCTTTTCCCCTCCTACGCTGGCGCCAGATGGTCCATGCCTGTGGACACGGGCAGCTCCGGAAGTGGACATGAGATCCGAGGTTCTGGCCTTAGAACGCGTGGAAAGGCTGCTCTGATGTGTGGCTAACCCAGCCAGGTACCCTGAGGTCGGTGCTCGGTGCTAAGAGGATGGGAGTGATTTGGGCAGCCCCTGGGAGCCGGTCGGCCCGGTGGCCCATGGGTGGGAAATAAGTGCTCGTTGAACGCCACTGACCTTTACGGCGGCTTGTCACACAGCAGTGGCTGACCCATATGCCAGGGGACACCCGTACGTGAAAGAGATGAAGAGCAAGCTGTTCCAGTGGCGTGTAGAAGAGGGACAAGGTCCTGCTCTCTGACCACACATGCCACCCTCCTGTCACCGCCAGCCGTGTTTCTAATTAACGTCCTCAGCAAATGACTTGTCTCAGATAAGTCCCCCCTCCTCGCCCCACGCCGCCCGTCTCCTCTGCCTTCCTCCCGGCTCTGTTCAGGGTCCCCCGAGCACCCACTCCGTACCCCACAAAACACTCACCGGGGACCCACCGTGCTCCTAAGTCACCTCCTCCATGAAGCCTTCCTCATCTGAAGGAAGTGGGGAGAAGTGGTCCTCGCAGAGCACATGTCACCTGCCAGGTATTTCCAGGCACTTAGCCTGGATTGTCCCATTCATTGCTCTGAAAGAGAGAGACCAATGTCTCCACTTTGAGATGAGGAAACTGAGGCTCAGAGAGGCCCAATGTCACACAGCCTGTCAGGGCACAGTGATCAGGGTGATCAGCCTTAAAGCCCCACTCTTGTCCCTGCCCCGCTCGGGTCACTCTGAAGTACACACCGCCTCCCCAACTCGCCCTGCCCTGGGCTGCCTTGCCCAGCCTGGGGGCGACGCACCAAGTCCTCGACCAGCCCCGCTCCCGCCAGCAAAGCCGCTGCCGCGGGTTGCCCAGGGCACGCCGACCCCACTGCCAAGGTCCCTCGCTGGGACTGACAATCGGACCGTTATTAGCACCATTAATTGCAGAGTGTGCAGCTCTCTGGTCCCCACAGACCCCCCCA
The DNA here is from genome assembly GCA_963575035.1 of Avahi laniger. NCBI lineage: Eukaryota > Metazoa > Chordata > Mammalia > Primates > Indriidae > Avahi > Avahi laniger. Next base: position 37,980 of record CAUYSK010071368.1, on the reverse strand, counting down.
GCACCCTCTGTGCAGGACCTGCCCCTCCCTCAAGCCCGACACACACACACCCTCAGCACCAAAGTCCCCAAGACACTTGGAGCTCGGGCAAAATTAACTCATTTATCCAGCAAACCCACCGAGAGGACTTTGTTTATCACCATGGGCCCTAAAACTACCCTGGTTCATCATGTCCCTGAATTTCAGCTCAGGCAGCACTTTCAGCGACTTGCAAACACGTGGGAACCAAAGAACAGCTGGGGGGACCCGAGCGAATGCCGGTGATTCCAGCCTCAAAGATCATTTCCCCAGGCAGACTGAGGCCGGGGCGAACACGGAGCCTCCCCTCTGGGGAGTCGGTGGATCTGTGTTAGGTGGAAACAACAGCCTCCGCTTGTCGGGGTCGTCCTGGCCTGACAACCACAGGAGAATGCTACAGACTGTTCTCTAGGGTGCTGACGGGTGTTACGCCTGAAGGACATCCATGAGCAAACCGCCTTGAGAAAACTTCCTTGCTGCAGGACTTCTCAGAGCCTTTACTATGCTAATGTGCCTCATGAGTCTCCAAGAGGCGCCTAAGGTAATGTTTTCCATTCTCCTTTGGAATGTCCCACAGAGACAAGGCCTCCCACACAGAGGTGTCTTGGGGGGAGTTCTGGAACAAGACGGAAAAAGAAAGAGTCTGAAGTGGTGATAGGATAATAGGCAGAAGTATTCCTGTTTCTATTTTGCAGATGGGGAAACTGAGGCCCAGAGGGGGAAAGGACCTGCCAGGTCAGCAGGCAAATTAGCGGCAGGGCTGGGCCTACGTCTCCATTGCCCGTTCTTTCCTCCGCTGCTAAGGTTTGGATATTTGACCCCCCAGCTTTGTGTTGAAGTTGGGTCCCCAGTGTTGGAGGGGGGCCTAATGGGAGGTGTCTGGGTTATGGGGATGCCCCCCATGAATAGATTAATCCCCTTGGGGTGAAGGGTGAGTGTGTTCTCTCTCTTTTAGTTCCCACGCGGGCTGGTTGTTAAAAGCAGCCTGGCACCTCCCTCTCTCTTTCTTCCTCTCGCCGTGTGATCTCTGCACGCGCCCGCTCCACTTCACCTTCCGCCGTGCGTGGAAGCTCCCGGAAGCCCCCACCGGAAGCAGATGCTGGCGCCATGTCTCTCGCACAGCCTGCAGAGCCGTGAGCCAAATAAACCTCCTTTTCTCCGTAGATTACCCAGCCACAGGTGTTCCCTTACGGCAACACAAAAGGACTAAGACGTCTGCCCCGGGCTGAGTTCAGGTGGGTGGAAATTTGCTCATAGAAGATCCCCAGGGATTGCGTGGTGGGGGAGAGGCAGTGTCCACACTGTACGCCAGTCCTGGAGGGGGAACCAGCAGAGATACGTACTTTTATAACCTACCTGTAATGTTTAAAAAGCTCTTTCAAAACTACTCATTATCCTTTTTCATCTTTATCGTGTTTCTCTAAGTCTTAGGCATCACAACCCTATTTTAGAGAGGAAGCCACTGAGCCTCAACAAGGAGATGTGATTTGTCCAAGGTCACAGGTGCCATTGAGCAGGGACGTCCCTCCTGGGGTCCCAAGATCCTGATCCCCTGCCAGCCTTCCCTGGAGGGCAGGATCTGGGTCTCTTTCGGTTCAGTGCCCCAAGTGGCCACGCTGCGCAGAGGGAAGCCCAGGCCCTGGTGCAGGGGCCCCCAGGGGAGAGCACTAGAGGGGCAATTTGGGGTCTAGAGAACCCGTCCTCGTGCATATGAGGAGCTGCTTCCCAGCTACTTCCTTCCTTTCCCTCACTGCACCCCTGCCAAGGTCAGATTCTGCCCTGTGCGTGGCAGGGGTCTTTCAAAGGAGGGGTCTCCTCCTTTCCTGTTAGCAATGGCAGAGGTTGCCTGAGATTTGGGTCAAACCTCCTTGGGAGGCAACATGCCCTCACTGTTGCAAGTCAGAAGTCAGGTCCGGAGTGATTGAGTCACTTATCATGAGTCACACAGTGACCAGAGGCAGAATAGATGGGCCCCGCTTTACTCACCAGACCGGTGAGTGAATCTCCAACTTTAAGGTGTGTAAGAATCACCTTGGGGGGAGGGGCTGGGCAGAAAAGAGTCCGCAGAGCCGGCCGGAGACCTCTGCCCTTTAACGGCTGCTTGCAGGGTCGGCCGGCCGCTGGCATCTGGGAACTTGGTTTTGGGAGGGTCCCCACCATCCCTGATGAGAGTGGCTCACGATGCACAGACTGTGTGTGCAAACAGCACGGCTCGTGCTGAACTCCTGCTTTCCTTCTGGGGGTCTGAACTTCTGCTGCGTGCTAGCAGAGGGTGCTTACCAATAAATCCCTGGGCACCCCGTCGCTAACGGTTTTCCCCGGCAGACAGCACTTCCCACGTGCTGCCTCAGTTCGTTGCTGGAGGAATTAAGTACACCCTGTGTGATTCCATGGGGAGAAGGTTCTGGAAGCTTGTACCTGGTTTCCTCTGGACTTCAACCCATGCACCTTTTTTCCCTTCCCTGATTTTGCTTTGTGGGATTTCTCTGCAATAAATCTTAGCCATGAGCATGACCGCACACTGAGTCCTCCTAACAAATCATCAAATCTGGGGTTGGCCTTGGAGACCCCCGACACAGGGAGATACTACGGTGCAGATTCTGGTCATCCACCGCTGTGGTCTGAATGTCTCTGTCCTCCCGAAATTCATATACTGAAGCCTAATCTCCAGTGTGACGGTATTAAAAGGTGGGACATTTGGGAGGTGATGAGTCATCGTGCTCTGCCATCATGAGTGTGATTAGTGTCCTTATAAAAGAGACCCCAGGGAGCAAGCCAGCCCCTTCCACCACGCGAGGAGGCAGTGAGAAGACACCAACTATGAACCAGAGAGCCGCCCTCACCAGACACCAAATATGCCAGCACCTTGACCTTGGCCTTCCCAGCCTCCAGAACTGTGAGCAATAAACTTCTGCTTTCTGTAAGCCACTCAGTTTACGGTATTTTTGTTTAGCAGCCCAGACTAAGACGCCCACTCAGTGAATTCTGACCCAGCAGGTCAAGAGAGGAGGCCCAGGAATCTGTATATTTGCACACATACTTCCCTGTGCCATCTCTGAAAGACCATGGGGCAGGGGGACGGACACTTTGGAGGTGTCTCTGAGGCACTGCGTCACCAACTTTCCACTTCGATCCAGAGCCAGACCTGGCGCTGCTCCCGCGGCAGCCTCCTCGTCCTCTCTGGGCTCCGTCATGCCGTCCCTAATCGCCCCGGAAACTCCAGATGAAGAGGCTCGGGGGGAGGGGGAGGGGTCTCCTTGGCTGCCAGGGCTACAGGGCCTGGTGAGAGGGACACTGGGGTCTGAGCTGGCTCCTGCTCTCCGGCCTCCCAGGCCCAGCAGGCAGGAGCAGGTCCCCCAGTGCACAGAGGGGCAAGGTGAGATTCTGCGGGGCTTCGAGATCAAAGGTCGTCCCTGGCAAACTGCCCGTCACTCTCAGGTGCTGATGGCAGCTGACAGAAATGAGAGCTATGTCAACTGTCAACTTCGCTTCTATACTGACGGCAGTTCGCCTTCTACACACACCCGGATTCCTCCCAGTCCTCAGTGTGTTTAAGGCTAGTGGACACAAACACCTTTTTTTCCTAGAGCCATGATGATGATTCATGGATTATTCAGGGAACATTCATTGCATGCCTACAAGGTGCCAGGCACTGTTCTAGACTCTGGGGATGCGGCAGGGAGTGAAACAGACAAAGTTCCCATCCCTGTGAAACAGACAACAAACGAAGCAACTCAGTCATGTGATATTTTAGCAAACACATTCTAAGGGGAAAGATGAAGCCAAGAGGGAGGATGCAGAGATTAGGGCGACTGCCGTTGCCATGGAGTGACGGAGGAGGCCTCCTCTGCCTCATTGTGGGAGGGAGCACTGAGCATCTCGCAGGCGGCTCGGCCTGAGACTCCAGCCAGGGAAGGCGTAGAACCCGCAGTGGGGCTCCCCAGCAGCAAACGTGATCACACCAAGAGATAAGCTGAGGCCACGCCTGCAAAGCAGCTCAGCAAACAGAGAAGGAGACAATTGCAACTTGGCAGTGATACCCTGTCCTTCCTTGCCTTGCGTTTACAAAGAGAGCCCAGGATGGCCCTGTCTGTGTGGCCCACCGAGAGGTTGCTGACACCACAAAGGTGAGTCATTGCCCCTGACCCAAAAGCCTTAGCACCTTTGTCTTCCAGATGGTTTCGCTGTGTTGTCTCCATGCAATCAAACATTTGGGAAGAAGCTGAGCGTGGTCGCAACTCTGCCAGGCAGGTGGGCAGGCACAGAGGATGCAGCGGGTGGTGTCCCACCTGAGTTTCTTCCCACACACTGAGCTGGCCAGACCAGGGACCTGGATGGACCAGGGGACGTGCCACCCCAGCCCAGCAGAGGGACCGGGAATGTACGCCCCTCTTCTCTGACTGCTAGTGCTCTGGGGAGCGTGAGCCTCAGCCCTGTACTCACGAGGTCAGCATGGAAGATGGGGTCATCGACTTCCGTATCCCAGATTCAGGAACAGGCAGGGGAGCAGTGGGGGGCTTGTCCAGATCCCCCAGCTGCTTAATGGCTTTGACCTTGGTTAGGTGACCTTCCTGCCTCCCACTGAACCAGCCAAGGTGTGTAGGACCGATTGCACTCGGCCCCGAAGGCTTCTCAGAACATCCCACCTCCCAGGCCTGGGGTTCACTGGCCAAGACCCTGACGGGGACTCCCTGTGCTGAGTGTGTTAAATTCTCTGAGCGCCAGTATCTTCAGATGTAAAATGAGTGCAAACCATCCCCCCAGACTGATTATGAAGATTGCAGGAAGCAATGCGTACAAAGTGCTTCGTACAGTAAATGTCCAACAAATGGAAGCTAATAGATTAGGAACATTAATAATTACGGTGGTAACGATGACATCTGTTGGCATGCATCCCCCTCACTAAACTGGAGATCCTCCGAGGGCTGTATTAGGTCTTCTCATTACGCCCAACTTCTAGCGTTGGGCTGATATCAGGTAGGCATTTAGTGAGCAAATGAATTGGCTAATGCATTATTGAATGTAACCAGGTTGGGGAAGTCGGGGAAGCTTCCAAGAAGAGGTAAATCCTGAACCAGGCTGGGGAATCTCGGAGGACGTGCGTGGTGCGTCATGAGCTATGGCATCAATCGTGCTGCGTAACAGGCAGCCACCAACCTCGGTGACACCCGACAGAGAGCACTTACTAAGCTCCGCATCTGCAGGTTGGCTGGGGAGCTCTGCTCTGGGCCGGACTCCACGGTGGTGACTAGAGCCGCTGTGCTCACGTGTTTCTCGTCCTGCTTCTGCGGCTGGCGGGCAGCTCGAGACGGTTTCCGGCAACTACTGCAGAACCACGGAAAGCCCGGTAAGTCCAAAGCTCAGAATTAGGCCCCCCACCCGTCTCTTCCACCTCGTTCTATTGGCCAAAGTCAGTCACGTGGCCAAGCTCAAAGTCAGAGCGCGGGAAACGTCCCCCGTCTGTGAGTGAGAGGAAATGCCAAGTCACGTGGCAGAGGGCACGGATGGGTACCGCACGGGCGAGAAAGTGGGATCCAACCGTAGCCCCTCGGGTCGGGACAGGAGGGAGGGGGTCCTCGGGAGGTGGAGACAGAGGAAGAGCCAGACAGAGAGGGACAGTGCAGGCCCGTCATGGGGGCGAGACCCTGTAGGGATGAGTCACTGTGGCCCACGCTGCTAGGATTTGTATAGCATCAGTCACTCGCTCATCCACCTGCTCCCTGAACAACATTCACGGTGCGCTTGCTGTGCGCCCGGCCCTGTTCCGGGAGCCATGGAGACAACGTGAGTAATACGAGGCAAGGTCCCGGCTCAAGAGGAGGTTCTGCGGCTTTTTCTGGCTCCTCCACCCACTTTCTCTGTGACCTTGGGAAAATCACCTCCCCTCTCAGGGCATGGTGGCCACCGCTAATAATACCTCGCATTTGTAGAAGGCTTTTAACTCTATCAAAATGTCCTCGCATGCGTTCTCTGTGAAGCTTCGGAGACCGGTTTTATTACATCTCTGATTTGACAAGCGAAACTCTAATGGATATAAAATGCACTGAGCTCCTTGGAAGTGCTCTCCTGAGAGGGCTCAGTGGGGCAAAACCCCTTATAACAAACCCTAGGATTCTCTCTACAACAAAGCGTGTCCCTGGATATCTGCGGACGGTTGTCGTTTCAAAGTGTTCGGGGCCACACAATCCCTGTGTGACCCGAGGCCTGGGATGGCTTCCTTCATCTTTCCTTTTATTTTAAAAAGCCACCACTCTGAACATTTCAAAGATTCCCGTAGAACTTTCCCTATTTAATTTAAAAGAAAAAAAAATAAAAGATTGCCTTTTCCTGTCTTCACAAATGAAAATGGGACGTCAGCCAGGCCTCGGAGAACAGCCTAATCACTCCAGCTCCTCATTTAATACGGAGGCACTCCACAGCCTCGGAAAACCAGGCCGCACGTGCTACGAGGAGAAAAGAGAGACGGAGGCCCCCTTCCTCTCTCTCCCTTCAAATCCGCCTCAGCCCTCGGACCTGGGGTTGAGTCCCAAGCAGCCTTCTTTCACCCAGGACCTACTGTGTGCTGCACGCTTACAATGTCGCCTCTCCTTACATCCTGTAAGACTCGTATAAGGAGTAAAGTGGTGTGTGTACCATTTCACAGGTGAGTAAAGTGAGGTTCTGCAAGACAGAAAGTCACATGGCTCGTGAGCAGCTGAGCTGGATTTAAACGCAGATCCGTCTGAACCCAAATGCCATGTTTTCTCCCCTTCCCATCCCCCCCTTTGCAAAGGACCTGGGTACCGGTTTGGTGAATGCGGGGAAGAAGGAAGCGGGAGGGGAGAAAGGAAGGGAGGGGGAAAGAGGACGATATTTCCGGGGTAGCTGCTGTGAGCCCAGCACCGTCAAAAGCCGACCATCTAAGGTGACATGTCATAATCGAAGTGAAAAAACAAAAGCACCCTGGAGACCCCAAGGAGGGGCCCCCAATGTCGCCTGGGGGGTGGGGTGCTGGGGAGGGCTTCCCCATGAAGATGCTGTCAGAGTCAGCAAGAGCAGGCAGGAGCAAAGTGGGGCTGGAGGGTCCCAGTGAGCCCCTAGCTGGGCTTCCTGCTACTCTAGCAAGCCCCGTGGATTTCACCTCCTAAGTATCTCTTGGCTCCGCCTATGTCTCTGCCCTTCCACATCCGTCTGGACCGAAATGCCGCCTCCCCAGGCTCCTGCGCCTTTCACAGCGCCTCCAGGCCCCTCTCCGCAAAGCGGCCAGAGAGGTCTCTGCTAAGGCAAATTGGACGAAGCCCCCCCCTTCTGGGGAGCCGTGCTGGGGTCTCCAGGGTCCTGCCTCCCAATCGCACCTTCTGCCGCCCCCTCCTTCCCTCCCGACTCCAGCCACACCGGCCTGGGCACAGAGCTGGCACGGACCTTCCCGCCAGGAATCTCTGGCTTCCCTTCTTCACCTGGTCAGTTTCTACTAATCCTCCAACTTCAGCTCAGCTTACGCTTTTTTCCTTCACGCGTCCAACAAGGATGGCACACCTAGGCACTGTTCTAGATGGTGGCGATACAGGTGTCTGTCCCCATGGAGCTTAGTTCTTAGAAGGGCATCTTCCGCAGGCAAACCTTCTCTGATTGTCTGCAGAGCCAGGTGGCTGTAGTAGACGCTATCAGGGCTCTGCCCCTCCACCTCGGCCCACCAGGAAGTCACCTGCAGCTCCGATGGACAGTTCCCACACACGGAGATGACATCCTGCCTCAAATAGGACATCTCCCTGACTGAAGGCTTTCTCTGGATGTACGAATCCGTGCGCAGAGCCGGCCAGAAGCGTCTGGGAGCTAACACGCCTGGAGCATCTCACTTGACGAAGGGTGGGGGTTGGCGGATGTATCAGTTATCTATTGCTGCGTGATAAGTGACACCACCCTTGGTGGCTTAGCACAGCAATCGTTTATCAGTTCACGATTCTGCGGTCAGGCTGTGCTCAGCTGGAAGGCTCTCCTGCTAGTCTTGCCTGAGCCACTCGTGCAGCTGCGTCATCTGCAAGCTCACCTGGACCGGGTGGCCCGTGATGGCCTCGTTCCCACGTCTGCTGTTTAGGGGCAGCTGTGGGCTCAGTGCCTCAGTCCCCTCTGTATGGCCTCCCTGGCGGTATAGCCTGGGCTTCTCTTGTGGTGTCAGCAGCGTTCTCAGAGGGCCAGCCCTTCTTGTGAGTGTCACCAAGCCTCTGCTGATGTCCCATGGGCCAAACCAAATGGAATGGCCCCACCCAGGGTTAACTGGGGGGTGGGGCAGGGCAGCCCCACAAGGGTGTGGACACAGGGAGTCTCTCAGTGAGCGATCCCCCCGTGGATGAGTCTGCCCGCCCCTCAACCCTCGGAGGGACGACTCTAAGGCGTGTTCTACTCGGGCTCTCAGAGAGTCCTGAAAGGGCTTGAGCCCAGGCATCCGCAGCTCACTAACACATCTTTTATGGACCTCTCTCTTCCCTGGCTCACTGTCCCTACTCCTTCCCAAATAAACAACCTAAACCCAAGTCCTTTCTCAGGATCTGCTTTGGGGAAACCTAAATGGAGACCATAGCAGAGCCAGGAGTTGGAAGTACATGTTCAATTCTGCCATACTGGCCCCTGGAGGGACAGAGGAGAGGGGACAGCATGAGATGAGAAACATGGTGGCACTGGGGAGCCACTGAAGGCTGCATGCAGAGAGGAGCATGACAAGCAGGCAAGTCCAGCCCCTCTGAGGCTGGCCTGGCCTCCAGGGATGGACCGAGCTGGGTCAGGGATGGAGACTTGCCCTGCCCAACAGTGACAGAAGGACCAGACCCTGTGGGAGTTCCTCCAAGTTAGGGAAGACACCCCCCTCCCCCATCAGCCCTCCTAGGTCAATGTGGGTCCCCAAAGCTGTACTCACAATTTGCTGGCCTGAAACCAGCACCCCCACGCACTTTCCTGAGTTCTATTTTTACTGATTATGTAAATCTCCCATCCTAGCCTAAACAAAGCTGGCGGGAAGTGGGGCAGCTCGACGGGATAAGACGGGCAAACAACAGATTACTGCCACCACTCTGCTAAACACGAGTTTAATTGCTTTTTCAGAAGGGAGAGGGGGGGTAGGCTCAGAAATAAAACAAATTTTCAATCAGGGCCGCTGAGATGAGCCGACAGCAGGGAGCACTGAGCTGGGAGCAGTGGACTCTGACCTGGGGAGGGGAGGAGGCAGGCGATGGGGGGGAGGTGCTGGGGACATGGAGGTGTCGTCCTGGCGGAGACACCAGCCCGTTCAGGTCAGGGGCAGGGTACTCTGCACCAGCGGGGCTGGGGGGTAAGCTGGGTGCCAAAGTTCTCACCTGGATCTTTAATAACAACCACAATGACAATAATACTACCCCACATTTATTGAGAGCTTAAGTGCCAGGCTCTGGACTGAGTGTGATCCTGGCGACAGCCCTATGACACTATTACGATATTACTATTATCTCCGTTTTACAATGAGAAATTGGATGTGCATGTCACACTGGCTGAAGACACAGGTGGAAGTGTCCGTTTGTCCACCCAGAGCCCAGGGGCCTATTTATTCAACAAGCCTCCGTTTACGGAACCCTTGCTTTGTGTCAGTTGCCTCATGCCATCAGTAGCGGTAAGGCTGGGATTCCAACACAGGTCTGTCTGACGCCAATGACTATGCCTGGAACTACTAGGCTAGACAACGTCCCTGAATACTACTGCACACGTCCAAGTAACAACTCCTGTTTATTGGGCACTTATTCCATGCGGCCCCCAGGCCTACCTGCCAGGCTAGAAATGAGATATGGTCCCTGCCCTCAAGAAACTCGTGATCTAATGAGGAAGAGAGATACGTACATAAAACATTGTAGCAGTAAGTGTCTGAGTTGGTGAACAAGGCGGGGCAGGGACATAGGCAGCGCCTGATTCTGCCTGCAGAGGTTGAGGCAGGCTTTGCGGGGGAGGCCAGACTGGAGATGAGACTTAAAGGACGACGACGATTTCACTGGACGGGAGGGGCGGGGGACGGTAGGGCAGCGGCGCAAGGTCCCCAGTGGGGGCAGCGGCTGGCACGTGCCAGGTCAGCCAAGCAGCCTGCTGTGGCTGGAACGTGGGGACACGCCGTGGCGGAGGTGGCGACTGTGGTAAGAAGACGGGCAGGAGCCACATCATGATGGGCCTTCTCTGCCAGCCGAGGCCTGCCCTGGCCCAGCCCCAGCCTTCCTCGGAGCATCTGGCTTGACAAGCTGCTTCGGAAGCGGGCAAATTTTGTGGCCAAGGACATTTGGAAAGCACCGTGCGCTCGTGACTCTTCTGGAAGCTGCACAAGGTCCTGAGAAAACTCGTGGTAAAGAACCCTGCTCAGGGCCGGGCGTGGTGGCTCACGCCTGTACTCCTAGCTCTCTGGGAGGCCGAGACGGGCAGATCGTTTGAGCTCAGGAGTTCGAGACCAGCCTGAGCAAGAGCAAGACCCCAGTCTCTACTAAAATTAGAAAGGAATTTAATTGGACAACTAGAAATATATAGAAAAAATTAGCCGGGCATGGTGGCGCATGCCTATAGTCCCAGCTACTCAGGAGGCTGAGGCAGGAGGAGCGCTTGAGCCCAGGAGTGTGAGGTTGCTGGGAGCTAGGCTGACGCCACGGCACTCTAGCCCAAGCAAGAGAGTGTGACTCTGTCTCAAAAAAAAAAAAAAAAAAACAACAAACAGAGCATACTGCATGATATTCAAGAAAGAATTTGGATGTGAAAGTTTAAAAAAAAAAAAAAGAACCCTGCTCATTTCTACTGAGCTCAGCTTTCTCCACACCCGTCTGACAGCAGAAGCCTCATCCACCATGAACACCCACGGGACCCGTGTTCCAGGGACAAATCCTTCGGGAAATGTGTATGCGAGCATGGAAATGAGCGCAGCGACAGGGAAAGGCCCGCTGCTCCTTCCCGCGTCTTCAGGCACTGAGAGGACTTCAACCAGGGGGCGGCAATAATAATAATAACAACAGCGACAACTGACATTTATTGAGTCCTCACCACGAGCTGTGTGCTCTGTGTGCATCCTCTCACCAAATCCTCATACCATTATAACTCCCATTCTACAGATGGGGAAACTGAGGCATGGAGCGGTAGCAACCGGCCCAAGAGCTCTCCATTTGGTTGGTGGAAGAGCCAGGATTCAAACCCTGGTCTGCCAGACGCTGAGGTCCAAGCAGTCCCTGCTGCGCTGTGGCTCCAGTCTGCAGGAGGGCCCCATCCTGCCCGGGAGAGGTGGGAGAGGGCGTGTGGCTTTCTCTTTCAGGAAGACCCTTCCTGGCCTAACAGAATCCAGTCAGTTCAGCCCAGCAAACATCGCCAGAGCCGCTCTGTGCACGGGGGCCGCTGAGGGCCCTGCTGGCCGGGGATCCCTCTCCATCCTGCCACTGACCACGGAACTCCCAGGTGGAGTGGACTCAGGAGACCACACAGTTCCCAAACTTGGATTTAAAGAAAAACTGAGGCCAAACCCCAAGTTTAGAAGAGAAAGAAGGGGAGCTGCTCTGTTGGAAGTGAGGGCCGGGTCCCACCTGGCCAGCCCCGCCCACCTCCCAGGTGGGAGCTGCAGAGACAGGCACAAATGAGGCACTGTGAAGTCACAGGAGAAGGAAACGAGTTTTGGCTGGGGAGGCTTCTTCAGAATGGCAGGATTGTTCTGAACCCCGGGCTGGGGACACATTTCAGGCTGAGGAAGTCACTCAGGCAGAGGCCTGAGGGCACAGCCTCCGGGGAATGGGGAATGTTTAACGAGGACAAGTCCTCGGGGGCAGGGGCGGAGGGGGGAGCGTGGTGAGAGCTCACCCCGCGGGAGTCACCCCGCAGCCCACCTCCCGCGTCCTGCCCCAGCCCTTCCTGGGCAGTGGTCAGGTGGCCACGAACCCCAGAGCTCCAGAACTAGCTTCTTTCTCTGGGGGTGCATTTGAGCAGCTTCTCTGAAATTGCAGACATTCTTGCTCCAGGCTGGCCTGGTTGTTCCTGGCAGATCTAGCCTAAGATTCGAGGGACAAAGGAAGGCTGGAAATGCCACCTTGGGAAGGTCAGGTGCCCTGTCCCAAAGCCCGGGACCCAGCAAGGTGAGGGAGGACCGCACCTTGCTCCTGTCGTCACCCCCAGCCAGCACGGCCCAGGAGAAGCCCAGGAGAAGCCCGGCCCCGAGGCTGCTGGGGGCGGGACGGGGTGGAGCACCCTCAGGCCACGCCCTGCCCCTGCAGCGATGACCTGCGAGGGCAGACAGCCCAGAAAGTGAAAAGCCCTGCTTCCTCCTCATAATCGGGGCTGCAGATGCAAACACAGAGAGGCCAAGGGCAGTTTCGAACCCAGACACTGCCGAGAGCCCCTTCTCGTTTGGCTCTTGAACGAGGCGGCAGAGAGCACAGGAAACAGCCCCTCCCCGGCAGGTGACCTCGAGAAAGCTGCTCCCCCCCTCTGATCCTCTGATCCTGTTTCTTCCTCCACAAAGAGGGGGCGACGACGTGTGTTTCATGGGGTTCTTCTAAGGCTCGCACTGGGTAATGGATGGGAGGGTGCCGTGTCAGTGGCACAGGGCGTCCTACCTCGTCAAGGTCCGTAGAAACGTCCGACCCTATTTGGAGGATGGCATGGAGTGTAGCCCCCCACACTGGGCCACGCGGTGCCACCTGAGTCCACGTACACACAGCAGGACAAGCCATTGCACCTGGTGCCGCCTAAGACATGCCCAGTGGCAAAGACAGGGACATAGAGGATGCTGATGTGGCCAAATGCCTGTCGTTAACTCTTACAGAGACCTAGAGCTCCCTTTCTCAAAGCGCCGGGGTTTGAATCAGAATCGGTGGGGACGGCGTTTTGAACTAGCTCCCCGGTAACTCACCTGAAGGTTCCAGCATCACGGCCACGAGGCTAGCCCCCAAAGCCAATCCCTCTCAATTTTAAGCGCAATTTGGAATTATGTTGACTACTGCTTTTAAAGCCCCTACTGTGTGCCAGGGACTTTACCTGCACTATTTGGAAATACTCTTCTCCGTTTATAGATCAGAACTGGGGCGCCCAGAACAGTTGAGGGACCTGCTCAAGGCCACAATCAATCAGGGGCAGGTTGGGATTTGAATCCAGGTCTCTCCAAAGCCACATCTCGGCCACTGGCTACCAGGGGCCACTGCGCCTCCTCTTTGCAGTGTAACAGGAAGGCCAGGGGGGGTTGAGGTGACGGCTACTTCTGAGCAATCCTAGAGGCCTTCCTGGAAGGGGACAAGGGCCAGGGTCCCGCGCAGGTCCTGGGGGAACACCAAGCCACCCTCCCGCCTGCCCAGGTGGCGCCGCCCTGACAGCAGGGAAGAGCCCTCTGCCTGAACGCCCCTCATTTGATCTTTGTCTCTGCTGCTTGGATTTAAGATGCAGCAACCCCAAGTGCTCCAGGGGGTTCATCTAAACATGATTAAACAGCCATTAGGCCTCTGCGGTTGGGAAATGGAGATTTACAGACTTCCAAACCTCCATTTAAATGCAAATGCGGCGTTTTCGCCTGGAACCGGGGATCTGAGTGGCATTAAAGGCACTGTCTCCCCTCACCTCCGCCAGCGCTCCAGCAGGCTGGGCCACCTCAGGCCTGCAGGTCGTCAGAGGGCCACTGCGAGCCCTGCTATCACCAGGCCAGGAGAGGACAGGGGCCAGGCTGTGATGGACGGGGAGTTGATACCCGCCTTTCTTCATCTGCAGTGGCTCCCGTGCAGATCTAACTTCTGGCCCAAGGCAGTGTGACCTTGTCAAGGTCATACATGCCATAGAAGTGGAGCCAGGACTCAAACCCCAGCCTGCCTGGCTCTGGGGCCCTAGGAAGGCCAGGCTGAGTCAGATGAGTCAACAGTGGAGGCGTTAGGGACCATACCCAAGGTCACTCTGCCCAGGGGAGGAGGAGCCAGGCTGCACACCCGGGGAGGATGCTCCTCTGCTCACAGCCCCCAGCACAGTTTTTCTCTGGCCCTGAAGTTTTCAGTCTGGGTGTCTGGAAGGAAGGGGGCTGTAGGGTGACCGAGTCATCTTGGTTTGCTTGGGACTGTATTGGTTTTAAATCAAAGTCCCGTGTCCCTGGAAAGCCCCTTGTCCTGAGTACACCATAACAGTGGCTCACCCTAGCAGTGCCCCAGAAGCGGGACGAAGGGACAAGGGTATGGGGAGCTGGGAAGGTGAGGGGTGGGGTTTTTTGATACCTTGAGTTGGGTCCCTGGGGAGCTTTGGCACAAGGTCAGTCCAGCGACCCACATTTGGGGCTCACCCATAGAGCCCCTGAGCCATGAGCCATGGCTAGAGAGGGGGAAACCCCCAAGGAAGGGGTCTTCCTTCTCTGGACAGAGATGACAGGAAAGAGCACTGGACTTGGAGTCCTCCTTCCATCTGGTCTCACTTCGCTGGATTACGTTTTAGCTACCAGCCCTCCCGGGACATTTGCTGAAGGCTTAGATGTGGGAAACCATGCTCACATGGGCGGATTTCAGGCACCAGGACTTCCCTGTTTCTGGAATCTGCCCGGTGGGCCAGCGGGAGCTGTCCTGTCCACCGGTGCTGAAGGGAAGGGGTGAGCACCTTCCTCCCGGCTCACTGCGTCTCCGGCCACTGTGTGCTTCTGACCTTTGGCCCCAGAGAAATATCCACAAAGGGTGACAGGTGCTCTGTACATGGGGCAGTAAGATCCCCGGGAAGAGGCTGAGCCCGTCCGTGGGAAAGAGGACAGAGATTCCTCACTACCGCCCGGGTGTGGACGCACTACCTGGGCAGGGATGGCCTGAGGTTTTCGGGAAAGAGCACGGGTCTGGGAGACACCAATCTGTAGCTCTAGCTCTCACTGCCACTGACCTGCTCTGTGACCTTGAGCAAGTCACTTCTCTTCTTTGGGCCTCAGTTTACTCATCTGTCAAATGGGGACCGAAACTCCTCCTCTGCCTCATGGTAAGATGCTGTGGGGTCAAAGGGCAGAACCTGGCCAAAAGACACTATGAGGTAGTGTCATAGAAAGGAAGAAACCAGGGGGCAGGGAAGGGCAGGGAACAGCCAGAGGGGTGCAAATGCGGTAGCCAGAGGAGGGGGCGGGAGGGGCGGAGATGACGGACAGATGGCAGAGGCAGGTGATCGCATGCTAAAAGGGGAGCCAGATGTGGGCACATCAATCAGCTTTTATGTCCCCTGCCCTTCCCTCCCGCGGATAATTACAAAGGACGCCCGAATGGAGGACCCGGCCCCTCGGCTTCTCTGTTTGAAGCCCTCCCGGTGAATTATGCAGGAGGCTGCGGGAAGGGGCGCGGGCACCGGATCGCTTCATTATTGATGAGAGATGACGGGTCCTCTGCTGACAGCTGCCTAAGAGATATGATTAGCTTGTAAAAAATTAATCACCGTTCTCAGGGCGGACACAGATTAAAACCCCGAGGAGTGGTGTTACCGATGTTCCCTAATTTCAGGGGACTTTGAAAAGGTTTTAGCGCAACTTGGAGGAGACAATTAAATTCAATTAGAATCACCGGCGCTGCAGTGTCAGCCCCTCCTGCGAGGCGGGAACTGGGGGGTGGTCGGGACGGAGGGGCTGCAGGTGGTCGTGGGGAAGGCAGCCTGGCTCTCTGCCCTCTTGAGGCTCCTGGCTCTGTTCTCTCTCCAGGTGATCTCATGCTCACCTACGGCTTCAATTTCCACCTAGACGCCGATGACTCACACTTTTACGGCTCCGGCCTGGACCTCTCCCCAAAGCTCCCGATCCGTATCTGTATTCATCTGCTTGCTCCACACCTTCCCTGGGATGTCTCAAAGGCACCTCCAGATCCCCATGAGTGACCCCGAACTCCTGGCCATCCCCCGCCCTCCCTACCCTGGTACCTGGTCCTCCGTCAGGATTTTCTTTGTTCATGAAGAGCACCTCTCTCCACAAAATCCATCGCCAAGAACTGTCGCTTTAACTCCTAAACATTTTTGGGACCCATCCACTTCCCCCATCTCCCACGCCACCGCCCTAGGCCACGCCACCTTCCTCTCTCACCCGGATGTCCGCAGCAGCCTCCTCACAGGTGTCCGACACCTCCAGCCTTCTCTTGTCCTCTCGGCTTCTCCCCTGATTGCATGCGTGGACGGTGGTGTCCCAGCCTTCCGGGTGGGGTGGGAGGGCAATGCCGGCAGACCCTGTGTTGGCTTCTCAGGAGGCCCCAGCAGAAGGGAGCCCCCGTTTCCCAGGGCAGCATCCCGGCAATTCCCGGTTCCTCACTCCTGCTCCCAGCAATCAGCTACCTGCACCCCTGTCCCCCCTCCGCTTTGACATCCTGCCTCCACTCTGATCCCTCCATGCTCTCCTGCATTACTGACCTCCACAAACATGCATCCGATGGCACTGTCAGGTTTCAGTCTGAAAAGTCGGTTCTTGGCACACTCATGGCTAAAGAATGACCAGACACACCAAAGTAAGGCAAGCACGAAAATGAGGTTTATTGAGGAGAGAAAGACAGGGTTATAGGGCAAGAGAAAGATCTGCAGGTTTATAGAGCACGGTACATACGTCACAGATGACGACCGGACCCATTGTCACAGCAAAGAGAGAGCAAAAGGAAGAGTCCAAAAAAGGGCCTTGGTTATGGTCTGCGTCTTGTTTTACAGTGCCCAGACTGGGACCTCCCTCATGGTTCAGAGGTCACCATGGAACCACTTTGGACAGCTGGGAGTTGCATGACCTGAGTCCTGCTACGCATGCGGGGTGTTCTAGGTCTCTTCTGGACTCCATGGTACCTGTGCTGCTTGGCTGTGGGCTAGAGAGTCTGCATTCTTTTGCAGCTGGAGCACTAAGTCATGATTGGCCGATTCACAGGGTAATGCCTCCTCCCCCCGGGTATGGCAATTGCTCAGGAGAGGGTTAGGGTAGAGCAGGACCAAGATGGCGGCCTGGCGGGGCCCACCCTTGTCCTTCTTCCCAGGTGGGGCAATTGCACCAAGGCAAGAGCACCGCTTTTGTCCCTAGGAAATCCAGAATCCCTCGCTATCTACCTAACAGCATCGCCCTCCTGCTTAAGTCTGTCCAGGATTTCCTGTCGCGCTCAGGATCAAAGCAAAACCACAAACAAGATGAAGGGGTTTGGGACATGCAACCGACAGTGTGGCACCTTGACATTGGAGGAAATGGCAGAAGCGGGAAGCATTCTCATCCGCCCCTGCCCTTCTCCCCTGAAGCAGGTCATAAGACCTTCATTTGTGAGGTCCCCTCCCCAAACCTTGGGGAAAGGATCGTGCTTATCTCTGAAGACACAGGGACACAGAGGAGAATCTGAACAAATCGGCTGAGAAATAAAAACAAAATCCTAAGCGCTCCAACCAACTCGCCCTTCTTGGCCAAGAAGATCCCAGAGAAACCTTAAAAACTCAGCTCTGGCCGTGACCGGATGAGAGGTTGGACGCGCCTCATTGTACTCCCTCCCTCACTAATCACCGTGAGACTTTCTCTCCTGAGGGTTAAACAGAAGCCGGCCCTTTCCACCAACCACCTGATGCTGCCTTTTTGCTCTTCCGACACTGCAACCCACCAGCCTTCCTTCCTCGTAAGAGGCCACCGACCACGGACCGGTTCTGGCTGGTTTACACCTTTCCACATATAGTGCAATACATTTAAATGGTGAGACTCCACCCCAAAGTGCGCATGGGCTGTGTGTAACACACGTGTTTGCTTACTACACATGCACGTGTCTCCCCCTTGTGAATATTCATCGCTTGTCCTGTATCCTTTAAGCATGTATTCCTGGCCAACCCATCCAGCGTAGATTCCGGTTTCATCCTTCCATCCCGTGAAATGCCTGCTCTGGCTTCTGCCGGAGGCCACACTTCCCAGCCTGGGGGATGGCCATCCTGCAGGCCGAACCCCTTTAAAAGAAATAGAGCTCTCCTCTCCAAATTTATGAACCTCAGGATTCTTCAGTCGACAAGGCCTTGCTAAACTCCCCCCAGTGTATGACCCTTAGATCGTACTTTATCCGATCATACTTCTCTACAACTATTCATTTCTTCCTCAAACCTGGCATTAAAAATGCACAAGTTTACTCATTTCTTTGGGTCTTCATTTCCTTACAAAGTCTCCTATGTCACATAAAACTTTTATTAAGTAAATGTGTATGCTTTTCTCTTGTTCATCCGTCTTTTGTTATAGAAGCCTCGGCCATGAACCTGGTCATAGGTGAGGAAAAAATCCCTCTCTCCTCCGCTGCAAAGCCCTCCCAGAGCAGGATCATCTGCCTCCTCCAGGCTTGGCACCCCCCATGCACCACGCTGTAGGGGGCGAAAAATGATTTTCTCTGCACCCTTCATAGTCCTTACTGGGACTCCCTGCACCAAAAGACAGATTGACAAGAGAAAAACAAATACAAGTTTATTAACAGGGATACCTCCTGTGCACTTGGGAGAAATGAGTAACTCTCTAGAGCAGATCTCAGAGAAAGAGCTTAAACTTCGGGCTTAAATACCATCATGTTCCTGAAACAAAGGAAAAAGGGTAAGGGCCCTTAGAAAAGAACACCTTAAACAAAAGTAAGATCTGTTATGCAAATGAAAGGCACTGCCTTCTTTATCCTTGAAGAGTCCTTCTCTTCCTGGTTCAGAGAGGGAGAGGCCCTTACAAATGAAGATTTTCTTTATAGATGTAAATTTCTATTACAAAAGAACAACTTTTCAGAGCTCTGTCTGTGCCTGCAAAATAACCAGCTCAAAATCATCATTCTGCTAAAGAGGCATATTTTGGGGTGGCGTATTCTGGTCTCCTGCTGTCATATTTTAGGGTGCTGTGTCCTGAGCCCCATTACTGCCTTGCAGAGCCTCATGTTCACCATGCACCTCCCTGCCACAGGGCCTTTGCCCATGCTGTGCCCTTTGCTTGCAATCCTTTTCCAGCTCTCTTTGCTCCACAACTCATGTTTATCCTTCAGAGTGTTCTGGATGTTCTTCCTGACCCTCTTGATGTCATATCTCCTCTCTTGGGAATCCCATCTCACTTTTATTGTTAATCAGAGCTGTAATTTCACAAATTTCAGATTTCTTTGTGAGAGTCTTCAATGAGCACCTGCCTCCCCTATTAGGATGAGCATCATGAAGACAGACTGTCTGGTAGTCCCAGAGTTGGCACAGTAATAGTTTATGAAGGGAGGGAGAGAGGGAGGGAGGGAAGGAGGGAGCCAGGGAGGAAGGAAAGAAGGGGCTCACCTTGGGCCGATTACAAATCTCCCTCTACTCCACACTCTGCACTGTTTCCCCAGAGCATGAGGCCCTGGAGGCTTTTAAGGCCCTCACTGCAAACCCCAACTTCTCCCCAACATTATCCCCCTTTATTTCCCACCTCCATGCGCCAATCTGAGCTGCTCACACGTCTCCCCTGGCCTTCTCAGGTGAGAGCCCACGACGATATAAACTCCACGAGCCAAGTGGCCCGTGCACACACCAAGGGTTCCATGAAAGTTTATTGACTGAATAAAAGACCTTCTACTTGGGCCCCTTTGGTGCTGCCTACCTAGCTCCTGAAAACCCACCACCTTTGTGTCAAGTGCTCTGTAGGGCTATTCTGGGCACTTTCCTTAGACTCTTTTTATTTTACAGATGAGATAAATTTGGGCTCAGAGATGTCAAGCCGCTCGCCAAGGTCACACAGCTTGAGAGCAGCAGAATATGGGTATCAACCCAGCCTTTTTTCGCAAGACCCACTGTCCATGGTCTCCCATCATACTGAGTGTCAAAATTCTTTTCATTCCTTAAGGTCCAGTTCAAATGCCACTGTTGGAGCTCAGAAATCAATACCCCAAAATATGATGCTTTGACATGTTGAACTGAAAAAAAAAAAAAGCCTCAAGTTCTCTGTGGCTTTTCCCCCAGCTCTGGTCTCCCAATCCCACAGCACAGAATGAAGTTGTTCTCAGAAGTTCCCTTATCTGCCTAATGTCCAGACCCACCAAAGAAGAAAACAATTACCTCTGGTCCCTTCCCTGAATTTTCGTTAACTGAACTCAGGAAGAAAGACTGAGGTCTTTCAACACACCTGGACAGACTTTTGTCACAAACTGTTGTCTGCTCTGCACTCCCTGCGGACTTGGTCCCAGGCCATTGCATGTTCTTCCAGCCCATTGAATTCCCCTAAAAATCATTTACTGCCAACTGTGGGGGAGAAGGAAAACCTCCCCTTCGCGCCGGAATGTTAGCTGAAAGATCAGCTCATGCTAAGGCAGATTAATAGGAGAAAGGGACTCCAAATGCATGTGCCGTGCACGCGGGGAGAATCACGAAGTGACGACCCAATAGCCCAGTGGGGTCCAGAAGGTTATATACCCTCATTTTAGAGGGGAGGGGAGATGAAGAATAAAGGTGATTCTGTTCAGGGGCAATAAATGGTTACTAGGGAGGATGAATGGATTCTTGAGAGAATGAATGGTTGGGGGGAAACAGATTGACTTATAAATGATTCCCTTTGGAAATTAACCTGAGAGATAGGTATTATCTTTAAAATGGGTTGGGCCAGGTGTAGACCTATTCTTGATCTTCTTTCCTGCAATATACTATGACAGCAGGCAGGGAAAGGAAAAGGAATTGTTCCTTTGATGGGTCCATCTGGTTTTCTGCAGATAGAGGGAAAGCCCCTTCCAACACTTGTTGATCTCTAAGGGCTTTTAATTCACAATACTCTATTCCAATGAGTCATATCTTGTGGTGAAATTCCCTGAGCTCCTTTGCCCCCTAAAATCATCCATAATTCCCCATCTTCCTTTCCCCTAGAAGGAAGGGTATATAACCCTCTGCACCCTGATGCCTGGTGGGGAAACCACTCCGCGATTCTCCCCCGTGCATGCTAATAAATTTGCATACCATTCCTCCCATTAATCTGCCTTTTGTCAGTTGGTTTTCGAAGAACCTTCAGAGGGTGAAAGGGACGTCACCCCTACAGTTTTGGCGCCGTGGGCAGGGTTACCAAAGCCATTCGCTCAAAGCCACGTGAACGGAACCCGGAACCTGACAGGCCAGGAAAAGAGTGAGAAACTCTTACCAGCCGGCTCTCAACCCATCCTTCTGTGGAATCCAGTTGAGAAAAATGGTGAAAATCAGTCTGTCTTGTTTTCCTCTCCAAAATCTTGATTAATAAAAGAGAGGATGTGTGCGACTAGTCCTTGGTGTAGCAACTCCGGTGTACTTTTTGGTACAAATATTAATATTGCATGGTTTCTTTCCTTCCAGAAATAGTCTTTCCCTTTGTCTTTCTGTGTTGTTCTGTCCCAGAGGGATACCATGGGGTAGAACACAGGCCTAAGCCCCCTGTAACCCTTGCAAGTTCCAGCTGGACCTGTAGCCGGGTCAGTTTGGCAGTTCTGATCGGACCAGCATCTGCTAAGACAAACTTAGCTGTGGGTCCCCAAAGTAAAAACTGGGTGATGTCTCCCTGTCTTCTTGTTGTATGTCCTTAAGAGTGTGACTTGTGACCATGAAGGAGCCCCCTCTCTTGGTCTCTGCCATCTGGGGGTGGTGTGATTTTTGGATCACATCTGGTGGCCAGCCAGAAAATGTCTGGGAACCTGAGACATATATGATTTTAAGCGCGTGCTTTAGGTTCTAAATGAGTTAGGCTCTCGGGGAGTTTGTCCTAATAAGTCCCGTCCCTAAGGAGCTTTTATTGTCTCAACCCATGTTGCCTGGTTAGTTCTGGCAAAGTCCAGTCACAGGAGGGCCTAGCCAGTGTCATGGATTAACAGGTCTGTGGCTGGAGGCCCCTCACAAACTTGTGGGATACTGAAGGCACCGAATGCACAAACAGCATCCTTAACCGTCTGCGGTAACAAGCGTCATTTGCTCTCTCAGCCTATTCCTAGGAATGAATTTTTTGGAGACCATCGACTGCCTCTTCTACTCCCTTTTCAGACACACTCCTTGCTAATATGATAAAGAAAACGTCTTCTACACTTGGAAAATGACCTCCTGGGTTTTTTGTGCAGAGGCTGATTGGACTGAGTCACTATTGGAATATTCCAATTGAGTCACCATTGGAAATTATTTGCGTGACTTTTGACTTTTAGGGGCACCCATTTGTTATTGATCCTTTTCCCCTCCATGGGCCTCTTTTGACTTCCTGTCTTCTTCCACCTGTGGGGCATATGGGGCCTTGGGGCCCTGTGTGTAGATGACGAGCCCAGGAGCTGAAACCCTAGAGACTATGGCCAGACAGAAAAGTGGGCTGCATCCCACTTACTAGTAAAACTTTTCTTCCTTTGGGCTGTTTCTGGAGCGGTCCGAGCTTTAGAGATGGCTAGTGTATACTTGCTCTGTCCTTTGTCCTAGGATTGTAACAGCAAGAATGGCCTAAAAAAAAAAAAAAAAACCAGCAAAAATATTTTATGTCTCTTTAAAACATTCCCCACTCCTTTTGGAGAACTGGGACCTGCGTCCCTGACTCAGGCCAGTGGTCAGGAGGGGCAGAGGAATGTTTCTGTTCTTTGTGCTGCAAGAGATGACCTGCACTACGGAGGTCCTGGGCGGAGGTCACAGGATTGTCTTGGGACGACTAGAATCACCAACTGTAGCTGAACAGCAATCGCCTGAAGCTGAGAATTCACCCTTTAAAAGCTCTGTATTTTGCTTATTATTAGGATGATGGCATTTTTAGACAGTAGTCTCCATCCTCCTCATTTGCTGGCAAATTAATAAACTCCTCTTTCCTTCTCCTCAAACCGCTTGTCCTCAATCTTCTGATGTGGCCTCAGGGACAAGCACATCTGACATATAACAATTCAAATTGCTTCCTTCCTAGGTTTTTCACTGAAAATTTGGATTACTAAGAGTTAACATTGTAATTAACATACGTAATTAGAACTACTAGATATAAGAGAAAAAATCCTGTATGCAAAGCGTATAAAGAAAATAGAATGTGTTTTTGGTAAAAAAAAAAAAAAAAAAAAAGATTATAAGAAAGACATGAGAATGTGGTTTTTGCTAAAGAAAAAGTAATTTTGTCTAGTTTAGAGGTTATTTAAAGGTTGTTTTAAATTGAAGGAAAAAAACTTGATACATAAAACTGAATGGATATAAAAAATTGGGAAAAGGAAGAGAATGGGGAAAATTGTAAGAGGTTATGAAAGATTTATAGAAATCTTATGTGCTCAAAGATGATTGAGATTGGATGGATTTGTTTATAGGTTTTTTAAAAATTATTTTTGGTATTGTTAATTAACACACTGATACAAGGGTAGAATTTGGTTTTCCTTTTTGAGCAAGATTTTCATATAATATTAATAAGATGTAAAAGATTGTTTTTCACTTTTTGAATAAACTGCAAAGAAAATGAAGGGAGAGAGACAGATTCTGTTGGTTTCATGTTGTCTTTATTAAGTCATTTGATTGCAAAACTGGGTCTCCCAAAGAGTAAAGGTTTTTGCTTTTTGAAATCTTTGAATTACCACTTTAGGTAAATGAATAACTATTTTATAGTGACCCGTGATCCTATTTTGGTCAAGTGTTTTAAACTTTTCTTATTTTGATATCAACTGTTTTAAACTTTTGATATTTGATATACTTCCCAAAATCAAATTTCAAACTCTATAATTCAGTCTTTTGACCTCAAGCTAATGTGTATATTCCATATAGGGCCCCTGAGAGCCCAAGAGAGACATATTAGGCTTATTTGGTATGTTAAACTCATACAGGAAGCATTGTCAAACAAGAAATAGTGTAAGACTTTCTTTGAGTTATATTTGTATGGATACATGATTAATAAATGTTCCAAAATTGTATTAATATGACATTTCTGATATGTCTTGGTATTTGTAGTAAATTGCTTTATTTTGATGCTTTACTTTCTAAAAGCTCTTTGAAAATCCTAAAGTATTGTGTCTTCAAGGAAATTTGTGGAAAGGACCATGACAAGTACTCTTGAATACAGATTTCTGGTAACTTTGGAGATCATACTATTGAACTAGGTAAAAACTTCCAAAACTCTAATTAAAAAAAAAAAAAAAACCTGTAGAGTTCATGAGAATTGCTAACCTAAGATCAAGCAGAACAAGAATTAATCATATGGGATTGAATTGGAGGACTGAACTATTTTTGATGACTTTTTGTTTGAAATATTGCTAATTCTTTTTATGTTTTGTTTTCCAGAGTTAAGAAAACTTTTTTTTTCTTTTGAGGTATTTATAGCTTATGGCAATTGGGTAAAATATATTACACTTTGACGTACAAAATTAAAATACGTAACTTTATCTTTACCTGATTTCCCCAGAATTCGGAAAGTATTCGTGAGTATTCTTATTTTATGACAATAAAATATTCTTATTTTATGACAATATAGTTATTTACATAAGTCCAAAAGAAACCTATTTTCTAACAGGACACATTGGAAACACTGGTTATCTTACCAAAGCTTTGACTGGAACGTCACATTTCCAAAGTGACCAGACTGCTTTGAGGGATCGAGGTTGACTTTACGAAGCCAACAGACTTGGAAAAAGCCCGGCCTGCTATCTTGTCTACGTGGTTCCCTTACTGAGTTCCTGACCTCATGGTAATTGAAGGACGTCACCTTCTGACAGGCCAAGGAACCTTAAGATATTTTGAGGACTTCAGGAAGAGACGAATTCATCCAATTCATATCGGTATTGCAGGCACAGTCTGCTGGCAAATCCTTGGCTTGGCCTCCCAGCCTCTGGAGGCTTTTAAACATCTAATCTGAGATTCCTTATGAAAAACTTCTAGCAAAGCCAACTTAAAAGAGCTTACATGGCCAATCCTTATTCTTGCTGCACTTCATGCAAATAATCAGGCCAAATATAATAAGACTGAAGCTCATTTTGCAAATAAATTGGTCCTCTTATGTTTTATCTTTGGCAAAAATGGGGGCCTGGAGACAGAAAAAATTGTGTTTCAAAAGAAAACTATATCACACCTGTTATTAGATTCTAGCCCTGACCATTGTTTTTGAGTTTTTATTATTTTCCTACAATTTGGACTGAATCTTGAATTCTTTCCCGGCTGTAAGTCTCCAAACTAATGTTTCCGAGATTTTCTGACGTGGAGTCCGTGGAATTGCTACTGCCTTTTTCCTGCTGCCCTGCAAGCTGAAGCTTGCACATAAACAACCCGTGACACACAAACCACAGGTAAGAACAATCTGCCAGGTCACCACTACCCACTTCCACTTTAGTTGAAGATGCTTCCGGTCTAACATGAAGACATCTCAACTGACCGTCCGCCAGACTCTAAGGAAGCTGGTTTATAAATCGTTCCAAATCTCCTGAAATGAAATACAGCTGTTTGATCAGACTGGCCTGTTCCCAGAAATGGGAGACTGCTTTAATGGGATCCTTTGCCGCTCAGCTATTAACTTGATTTCCCTTTCCACGGTCACCAGCTCAGCTTTCAGTACGTGAAACTCCTAGGGAAGTTTCAGACGGGGGAATGTTGGGACTCAGAAACCGATGCACCAAAATGTGGCGCTCTGACGTGCTCAACTGAAGAAGCAACCTCAAGAGCCCTCTGACCCCACCCCCACTCCTGTCTCTCAGTCCCCAGTCTCTCCCAGAGCACAGGACAAAGTCGCTCTCTGAAGTTCCCTTATCTGCCTAAAGTCCAGACCCACCGAAGAAGGAAACAATTGCCTCTGGCCCCTTTCTTAAGTTTTCATTAACTGAACTCATATTGCAGGAAGAAAGACTGCAGCCTGCCAGCATATCTGGACAGACTTTTGTCACAAACCACTGTCTGCTCTGCAGGCCCAACAGATTTTGTCCCAAGCCACTGATTGTTCTTCAAGCTCATTGAATTCCCCTAAAAATCATTTATTATCCCCCTGAAATCATCAACATTTCCCCCTCTTCCTGTCCCCTAGAAGAAGGGTATATAACCATCTGTCCCCCAGTGCGTGGGGCGGGAGTAATCACCGTGTGACTCTCCCCTGTGCGTATTCATAAATTTGTGTGCCATTTCTCCAATTAAATCTGCTTTTGTCAGTTGCTTTTCCGTGACCCTTCAGAGGATGAAAGGGAAGTTTTCCCTTTGCCCCTCCACCGCCTCTTCCCATGAGCCTTCCGCGATCACCCCTTCCTAGGCCGTGACAGGGGCTTGCTATTCTGAAAAGCCACTAGAGTCTTTGTTCTGGGGGGACTTGGTTTTATTTTAAGAACTCTATTGAGGTATAATTTATATAAAATTCATCTGTTCTAAATGTGCAATTCAATGATCAAGCCTTTGTTTTTCTACCTCAACCTGCACACATATTGATTTCTAGCTAGGGTCATTATTCACACACAGCTCTCAGCTCTCTGGTGAGGGCAGGACCAGGGCATTCTCGTCTCTGGGGCCCCCACCAGCAAGGCCTACACCCCTGGGTGCTGGGCAAGGTGAGTCCGTGCACACACACGAGCATCATCTCCCTTGGGGGGGTGACGACTTGAAAAGTAACAACAGGGGCATTTCCTAGCAGGTGCTGATCCCAGGGCCTGTGTTCAGTGCTCCAGGTGCATGATCTAGCCCAACGTACAGGATCTCCATGAGATGGGATGCAGCACTCCCATGTTACAGATAAGGGTACAAGACATAGAAAAAGTAAATAACTTGTCCCAAGTCACAGAGTTAGCAAACAGCAGGGCAGGGCCTTAAACCCAGGGCGTTTGGCTCCAGAGCCTTGCTTTTACCCAAAGTGCTCTGATGTTAGGGTGACCAACTGTTCCTGTTTGTCTGGGACTTAGGACATTCAGTTTTAAAACCAGAACAGTTCCAGGCAAACTGGGACAAGTTGGTCACCTTATATAATGCTCACATTTGCACGGGAGACTTACCAGAATGGGGTGCTGCTGGCCATGGCAAGGGGGCCTCTGAGCTCCTGAGGGGCTCGTTAGAAGGCTGTGTCCCCGTTGCTTGCTGGCCTCTGCGGTCACTGTCAAGGCCCCTCTCCTTCTTCCTTTTGTCTGCTTCAGCTCTTGGGAGATGCCTTCACACCTCACCGGACCCCGCCTGCCAAGTTCATGATCCCTGGGGTGCTGTGTGTTGAGACCCTGGGGGAACAGCCAGGACAGCCAGCCCGGGAGCTCAAGCCCAACTCCGCTGTCAGGGCTTCCACGGGGTCAGAGTTCATTAGGACAAAGTAGGCAGAAAAAGAAACTGGGTGAGGGGGTGGCGATTCTTGCTCACTGTCAGCTTTCTGAGTAGCCTCCACTATGAGCAGCCTCACCTTGTCCATCTGCTCAATGGGTCCCCTACCCCTTACCACCTCATCCTGAGGGCCTTGACAGTTTGCTAAGCAAGTCTTCGTCTCTTGTCTAATGAGGGTTCACAACAGCCTAAGGAGCCAGGTGAGCCAGGAATGATTATCCCCATTTTATCACCAGAAGGTTCAGAGAGGCTTGGTAACTTGCTGTGGTCATACAGCTTACGAAGCAGCAGAGCTGTGGCTCACAGCGAGGCCACTGACTCCACGCTCGTCACCATCCCGCCCACTGAGGGCTGCAGAGGCCTCGGCCAGGCCTCGGGGCCGCCTGGGTTGGGGATGGGAACCCTGCAGAGGAACCAGCCCAGCTTGAGATTTAGGATGATCAAACACACTTTGAGGTCAGCCACTGGGCTGCCCAAGTGTGGCGCAGTCCGGAGAGACGAGGGGCCCTACGGTGACAGCCAACCGACCGTGGATACTCAAGTTCCCAGACCCCAGATTCAGAGGAGCAATGCGCCCTCCTCCCACGGGCTCTGTGCTCTGGGTCTCCAGCCCCTCCCCAGACTCATATTTTGGGTCTAGGTCCTAGATCCCTGCTCCCCTTCCCCCATCCCTCCACCCAGCAGGAAGTACCCTTCCTCCTTGAATTCGCTCCTGGTGATAGCACCCAGGACCTGTTGTCTGAGAACAGTGGGTGTGGCCAACACGCATGTG
Organism: Avahi laniger; assembly: GCA_963575035.1. Classification (NCBI taxonomy): domain Eukaryota; kingdom Metazoa; phylum Chordata; class Mammalia; order Primates; family Indriidae; genus Avahi; species Avahi laniger. Next base: position 10,079 of record CAUYSK010071368.1, on the reverse strand, counting down.
ACGGTGTGCCTGGCGCCGCTCTAGGAACTCTGCATAGTTTTCTCACGATTCCCACAACAGCCTCTGGGTGGTTCTGTCATTCGTACCCCAGGCCCACGGATGAGGACGGAGGCCTCGCGGGGGATGATTCACCGTCCTCCCACCCGGGCCGGCTTCTTTCCCCCAGGGCCCCTCCCCAGGACAAGAGAAAGCCACCTCTCCACTCAGTCGCGACAAAGTGGGAATAAGAAATCTGCATTTTTAGCAAGCTCCCTGGCCGGTCATTGTCATCCTGGGGAAACTGAGTCTTAGAAAGGATACGAACCTGCCCAGGGTCACCCAGCTCGTAAACTATAGAGCTGAGGCTCAGAGTCCAAGTCCAGGCCAACATCTCCTGACAGCCACCTCGGGTCCCACGTGACAGTAACGAGTGCACGTGTGGTGCCCGATGTCGGCCAGCCAGGAGCTCGGTGCTCGGGCGGGAGGGTGGAGGTGAGAGTTGGTGCCACCCAGACCCCAGCAGCAGGCTCAGGCCTAGATCCGAGTGCTCCGTTCTCCCAGAGGCCGAGAAGGCCCCCGAAGTGCGTCTGAGGTCCACCCCCAGAGCAGCCAGCGAGGAGGAGGTTTCATTTGCTGGAATCGGAGCAGGCCATCCACCTGCTTGAGGGGTTGCTAATAATGACTGGGTTTACTGGCGACAATATTGCAGATCTGGAGGTGTGAAATGGAGTGCATTAGCCAAGAGTGGTTTTCAGAGCATCTTCTTCGCCCGAGGGCTGGGAGGGGGACGGCATAAGAAGAGAGGAGAAGAGACACCCAGGGTCGCTGCAAAGTGGGGGGAGTTCTGAAAGGAAATGGCGGGCACCGTGATGTCAGGCTGAGGGAAGCAGAGGCTCCCCGCTCAGATTCCCAGCCCTCACCTGACCTTGCACCTCTTCCCTCTGAGCAGATAAGTCATCTGACAATAACAACAGTGACAGTGACAGTCATAACCGCGGGCCTTCACTGAGCAATTATTAGACGCCAGGCCCTGCAGGAAGCGCCTTTCATGTACTAATCAATCCTCACAGCTCCAGGAGGTAGGTGTTGCAAGTTCTTGACATTCAGCCCACCACGAGGTGTGGTCTCTACCACCTCCCCTTGAGCCTGGGCAGGGTTGTAACTGCTTAAACTCTCAGAATAGGGCAAAACATGACGCCCTGTGACTGTCAAAGCTGGATAGGCAAAGGCAAGGAGTTCCTGCCTTGTTTGTGGGAACACTGGTGCTTGGAACCCTGAGTATCCACGCAAGAAGTCTAACTATGGCAAGGCCACCATGCTGTGAGGAAGCTCAAGCCACATGGGGAAGCCATACGCAGGTGCTCCCGTCAACAGGCCCCCAACCGGGACCTAAGACAACGCGGAGCAGAGACAACCGTCCTCACTGCACCCCACCCAAATTCCGACCTCAAGAACCATGAGCGTGATAAAATGGTGGCTGTTCTATGCCATGACGTTTTGGGGTGGTTTTCTACCCAGCAGTAGATAGAATAATATTACCATCACCTCCATGTCCTAGCTGAGGAAACTGAGGCACCACAGGTAAGTGATAACACTGAGCACAGGTCTGGCATCGAGCCCAGGTCTGGCCCTCAGTAAACGATCGTGGTTATGATTACTACGGTCTTGTCATAATTCATATCACTTCTGTGGCCTAATCTCAAAATCTATGTTGACTCCAAAAACCCACTTCAGCAGCCAGAGATAATAGAAAGTAATTTCATTCTTCGCCGAAGTCTCTCAAGGTGACCGAAAAATTTAGTCCCAACTTCATGAACATCCCTTTCCCCTCCTATCCGCCTCCCGCACAGCCCGCTGTCCTCACAGCTCACGCGTCCCCACGCCCACGCCGCGCGCCCCGCCTGCTCCACCCGGCCGTCCGCACCTATTTCCCGGCAAGCAAGAATTCCTCTGCTTTAGGGGAGGGGCTGGGGGCATCACCCGACGGTGTCGGGGTTCCCTGCTACAAGGCGGGAAGATGCAGGTGGTCCGACAACACCCCCACCTCCCGCCTCGGTCATTTTTGTCCTCATTTCCGGAAGCCCTCAGCCCTCTCTGGTAACTTCAGAAGCTCTGATTAGTATCAAGAGCTCCCCAGAACCCCCTGGTGGGCTAAAGAAGCCCCAATATTCCCGGAAGGCAGTGGCTTTCCAGAGCAGACCTCTCCCGGGATGTTCTCGGAGGCGGGGTGTTCAAACGTCCCAACCTGAAGTCCCTCCCACCTCACACCCGCCCTCCTCCCCATCCCGTCTTGGGGAAAGGCCACCCCTCCACCCGGTCGGGAAGAGCAGCAGCCAAGGGTCATTCCAGGGGCCTCTGTCTTCCTCGCGGCCACATCCAAGCAACAGTCCCGTGGATTCTCCGCCCACACGGCTCTCGGACTCTTCCCACGCTGCATCCCACCTGCCCCCGGCATCGGCTCTCCCTCCCCACGTGTGCTGGGAACCTGGGCACCGTGTTTGTCTCCTTCTCTTTCACAGGTCCGGCTGACTCTGCGCCCTTAAAATCCTCTCTCCCAGCCTCTTCTCTCCCGTCCCTGCTGTCCCACCGCCCGGCCCCTCCGCCGTCTCCGGCCTCGGGTCTCTCCCGCTCCAGGGCCTTCCTTCGGGGTACTGGAAGGTAAGCGCTCTGCGTGCAGGACCTGAGTGTTTACTGTTGTCTCTCTGTGCCTGGAACAGACTGCAGGTGACGAGCTGCGACTGTACCCAGCTCCCATCCAGATCCCGAGCCCGCCACAGCGAGGTCGCGCAGTGCCTGCTCCTCCGTGGCCACCCTGTGGACGCAGCAGTGCCTGGGCCTCAATGTCACCCTGATCCCTGGGTCCTGGACTCTGCGATCTGCCCCCAGAACCCACCTTGGCTGCCTGCGCTCCGTGGGAGCCGACGCACGCCCCCACCGGCCGCCCCCATTTCAGCTCTTCCCGGGCCCCCTCCCCCCTACAGCAGCCCGGCACAGGTACAGTCCATCGGCACGCCCGGAGCGCCTTGGGCAGGGTGGCTTCCACGCCCCCCCAGGAAGAACTCCAAGTCCTTCTTCTCCAATTGCTTAAGGATAATCCCTTCTGCTGGCAGAGATGTTGTTTACAGACCACTTTTGATGCGTTGCCACTTTGTTAGAAAAGAACATTTGCTGAGGCTCCTCTGGGCCAAGCGCTGGGCAGGGCGTTTTCTCTGCCATCTCCTTCAGATCCCAGCACTCCCTGATGAGGTGGACACTCTGACGCCCACTTACTGTTGAGAACTCGGAGTTCCCTGGAAGGTTCTACGTTAATAAGAAAATGAGGTGTCTGAATGGGCAATCGACTAAAGCACTAGAAATGCACACCGGACACACGAAGGTGGGAGTCCGTTCAGGGAGGGCAGGTGCTTGCGAAGCGGTTTAGTCTCCAAGCTCTGAGACGGAGATCCCTGGGTTCAAATCCGGGTTCCAACACCACGTGGCCATATACCCTTGGTCCAAGTGCTTAACCGCCTGTGCCTCAGTTTCCTCCCCTGTAAAACAGGGACGAATAGCATCTACCACGCATAGGACATTGCCTTCTCCGCAGTACTCAGTGAATGACAGCTTTAAAAGTTGCTTGTAGCTGACATATAAGTACGCAATCACTGTTAGTTATTAAACAAAGTCAGTCAAGCTCTTTTATATTTTAGCTATCAGATTGATGGGGGGAAACTGACACTGTACAGTTCAGCAAGAGTTCGGGGGGAGTGGTACCCACTTTCCTGTTGGTAGACACGTACATTGGCAGCAGCTTCCTTGAGGACAAATTTGCCAATTTATGCCAAAACGCCGTGTTATACACAATTTGCTTTATAGTCTGTTATCTTCTAGCCCAGGCCTGCCTTCCTCACGGCTGCGACCCCACTGCCCGGGACGGTGCGTGGCATGTAGCAGATGCTCAATGCATCTTGTCCAATGAATGAATGAGTGAATGAATGAATTCGCCAAAGTGGCTCAGGGTTTCTAAGGATCGTCCCAAACCAGTGGTGAAGTTGTATGCACCAAATATTCCATGAATACTGTTCACAGTAGCAGGAAAAACAACAAAAAGGAACATTCTCATGTCTATCCTCCCACACCAGATAAAGTAAGTGACAGTGTGGCCAAGAAGCCCCGCGCCAGCGTCAGGAAAGACGGCGTGTGTCTGCATCGTTGATGGGCAAGGCTCTGCACCGCCACCGATGAATGAAAGAAACAATGGCCAGGCAGCGTTCGATCTGATCCAATTTGTGTAAAATTTGTGTGTGTGTGTGTGAAGGTCTGGGATGGTGGGCACTTGTTTCCGGGTGACAGGACTCCAGGGAATAGTTTTTCTTTCTTATCCCTTTCTGAATCATTTGGATTTTTAAAATTGAGAATATATAAACTTTGCAAACAGATGCACTAAAAACAGCTTAAAAGAAAGAAAATTAAAAGGCAAAAAGGAGGGAAGGGCACAGAGAAGAGCCAAGGTCGCACGGCCCGAGGCTGTGCGTGGAGGTCGGGCCCTGAGCAGCCTCTCTCTCTCCCGCCCCAGGGAGGCAGCAGCTGGCCGGGCAGCGAGAGTGAGAGCTGCCGCTGTGGTTGCTCCTGCTGGTGGGAAAGGCAAGGGCCTCACGCACTGCGCCTCCCCCACCTAAAGCTCTACTTATGTGTCGATTTTAGAGAGAAGGTGGTAACACCCGCTGGTCACCAGCATTGTGGACGAAGGAGGAAGGAAAGAATCACTTGCGATTGCGGCAGTGACAATAACTAGAGTGTGAGCATGGTAACAATCAAATTAGCTAACAGGCATCGGGTGCTTATTCTGTGCCTGGCTCCAGACCCTGCTGCCTGCGTTGCCAAGTTTAATTCTCACCAGTATCCCGTCAGGTGGCACAGCCACGGATTTCCATTCCGTTCATCACCCCTGGCATAGCTGATAATGACAACCACCGGCATGTGTGTGAGCACGATGAGTTTTATATCCTACATACACATAGAATGCCTCAGACGTACTAACTTAGGTGATCATCACAACTGCCTATGAGATCGATCCTAGCAGTATCCCCATTTTACAGATGCAGAAACTAAGGCACAGAGGGGTTTAGTAATTTGCTTGAGGTCGCCAAGCTAATAAGGGGCAGTTATAAAAATTAACCCAGGCTGTCTGGCTCCAGTCTCCAGAACCATGACCCCAAGGCTGTGCTGAGTCTGAAGTTCAGGAAGCATAAGTTGGTAGCCAGGGTCACTGTGGGAGCGGACAGCAAAGCTGTTGTGCCTCGGTTTCCCCAGCTCCCTCTGTGGTACTGATTGCTCCCCTCCCCTCTTGTCCTAGTTAATGCTTATGGCCTGCAGGGCGGCTCATTTGACAGGTGTTTCTAGAACACAAACGTTTTTCTTCTTTCCTTCTCAAAGGCTCCACATAAGCAAGCACTTCCCAGCTCAGAAACTGTACCAACTACTGTGTTGCACTATGTTCTGTTCCTTGGTGCTTTGACATCTTGAGGGCCTTGCTGGCAGGGAGAAAGACTGGCCAGGGCTGCCCGCTTCCTGGAGATGAGTGTGGTTCTTTCACATGCAAAGGAACCTATCCAGAGCTCCTGCACCCAACTACCTCCTTTATGGAGCTCTCACCTGTCACCCTCTGCCCCGATCATCCCTGGGCCAGGTGGAATTATTCAAAGTAGCCAGTCCTAAAACAGCCTCGCCTGCTTACCCTGCCTGGCCCATCCCTTCCTGGGCAAACCACAGTCAGGCTCTGGCCCGTCCTCTCCCTTCTCTCTCCTGCTCCTGACCGACCCGTGCACTTCCCTGGGGCCCTGCGTGGCCGCGAGTGCCCCTCTCTTGGGGCCCGTGAGTAACAAACTATCTTATCTGTTGCCTTCACCATCCTTGAGCAATCGTAAAACCTACGTTTTAATAATAAAACGCAACGTCCCAGCCTGCCTTGGGGAGGCGTGGTCTGGCCAGAGGGGCACCTGCCGTATCAGGGATCTCTAAGGAGGGAGCCCCCTCCCCTACTGCCTGCAGATCCCCTTCTACCTGGCACCACCCCTCAGACTCTGCCGTCCCCCCTCTCTGCTCCTGTGACAGAATTTCACACCACAATTGCTGGGAGTGTGGGAGCAAGGCCCTGCTGCGCCATTTCCAGGCTGTGCACCGCTGGGGCAGTTATTTAACGTATCTGTGCCTCAGTTACCCCATCTATAAAATGGGAAAGTAATTCCAATCTCACATTTTTTTTCTTCATTGCTGCCTGGGTTCCCCCAAGCAGGGAAGAAAGGACCCATCACTGGGACGTCCCTCCTGCAAGCACCCTGGGAGGAGGCCTCAGCACCCTCATTTCACAGACGAAAGGGACAAAGTTCTGAGAGACGTAGGTGTCCCCTTAGGTCAGATGGGCACAGATGGAGCCATAACATAAGCCTATTCTGTCGTGCCTCTCCCATGAAGAGGGTCCGTGCTAGGATGATGCAAGTGGGACACGTTGGTGCAAAATGTCAGGAGGTAATTTTGGGGGCACTTGGGAGCAGGTACTTGCTTGAATTTTAGAGCATGGGGGCCTCACCTGCCTCACCTGGCCCCTGCCCTGCCTATCAAACACCCACACCAAGGCTACCACCCTCCCCTGACCCCGTCCCCGCTGTTGGTCTGGGGTCCTCATCGCATTAACCCGCAGGGGAGAGAAACGCCCCCTGCAACACCTCTTAACACACAGAGGAAGCTAAGGCCGGGCTTGCTGTGTGTGTCGGGGGACAGGGTCTCCGTATCTCCCAGGCCTGGGGCAGTTTGGGGTCAGGAACAGAGGGGTCCCCTCTGAGCTGTCAGCCTGAAACTCCGCCACCGCCGAAAGTGGGAGGCGCAGGTTTGCTCCCTGCCCGTCCCCATTTCGAGGTCGGGAAGAGTTCCTGATAATAAGAGTCCCCACTTGTTGCTGGCGGACACATGTAACCCTAGGACAGCGGTGGCCTCCGTGGTCCAGTCTCAAGGCGACATCATGACCAAAGGAACCCAGCCCGGTAATCAAAAAGGAATCTCAGAATAACCGAAGTCCCCAGTTTGCGTTTCTCCATCAACAGGATGCAGGGGCCGCACAGCAATTCTTCACTGCTTCTCCTCTGCCGTCCTCACCCCCGAGGGCCCCTCGGAGTCTCTCTTCTCCCCGAGCCTCCTGGTCCCCCCTCCCCGCAGACTGCTGGTCCTTCTCCCTCTCCTTCCTCCCGTTCCACCCGGGAAATCCGTCTACACTGCAGAGCCTGCCTCGAGGTAGGGCTTGCAAAGACCTCAACACGATGGCCAGGATTCTCCGACAGACTGGGCGCAAGCCGAGCTGATAACCGGGCTGAGGGCACATCTGTGTCGGCAGGGGTGGTGGCGGGGTCTCTTCTCGGGCTTGCCCCGCAGATACGACCTCTTCGGTCTTCACGACAGACCAGCTCCTCTGCCAGTCCCTCGCCTCCGTAAAGGGCAGGGCCACCCACCCAGCCGCGCAGGCCAGAACCTCACCGAGCCTCGCTCGTCTCTTTTCCCACGTCCGACGTTTGCTCTGCAAGGACGTGTGGTGCTCGTGCCTCCAGCCACGTCCAGTGGTTTGTCCACCTCCTGCCCCTTCTGCTGCTGCTGTGACTAGTTGTACCGCAACAGCCTCCTCGGGTCTCCCTGCCGCCACACTGTTCCCCACGGGTGGGGTCTGTTCTCCCCGTGGAAGCCACGGTGATCTTTAAAAACACCAATCAGAGCGTGCCATTCCTCTGCCTAGAACTTTCCAGTAGCTTCCTGTGTTCCCGGAATAGAACCACACCCCTCACATCAGCCTGTGAGACCCCCATGATCAGGCTCCTTCCTGTCCCCTCCCCGGCGGGCTCCACCTCCAACGCTTCTCCCTGGTGCCGGGGTGGCCCTGCCACGGTGCCCTGCCGTCCTCTTGCGTGCCACCCTGTTTCCTATTCCCTAGAGCCCTGGTCGTTGATATTTCTTGTTTTGTTATTCATTGGCCTCCTGTTTCCCCAAATCAGAGCACAAATTCCACATCCTTTGCCCGCTTAACACTGCTTCTCCAGTGCTTGGCATATTGTCTGGCCCGTACCAGACACTCAATAAATGCTATCGACTGGATATAAGAAAACATGAATGAATGACCTGCAAACAAAAATGCATTTGTGACCTTGGGCTGCACTAACAGAAACTGGGACTCAACGTGGCTTAGACAATGAGGACTTTCTTATTTCCCATAACAGGGTCCGGAGCTTGGGTGGGTTCTGGATGTAGGACGATCAGGGCTCTGGCTCAATTTCTCTGTGGTTGTCTCAGCTCTGCCTTCCTCGAAGTGTTGGATTTACCCTCAGACTGGACACTCTCATGGGCACAGGATGGCTGCCAGGGGCAAGGGGAGAGAGAGGCGTCACCGTTCCCACGCAGCGGGAGAGAAAGAGAAGAGACAACACCACCTCCTGCCAGTAGATGTTTCCTTCAGTCCGATCGGGCCGCCCCGTGGAATGCCGTGTGCTGGTGGCCGAAGCCTGGACTCCTGATCCATCCCTGGCAACCAGGACCATGCGTGGCTTCTCCCCTAGCGTCACCCAGGCCCAGTCCAGGGGATGGGACCAGCTTCCCATATGTAAACAGCCGTCATCAGGGAGGGGTGAATCCTTCAACGAAACAGAGGTGTCCTTAGGGAGGAGGGCAGGGGATGAGTGTTGGGAAGGCAGCCTGCAAGATCTGCTAGAGCACACCGATCCCCGAGTTACAGATGAACGTAAACCTCCCCTCCCCAGAGAGGTTGAGTTACGTGCCAAACTCACAGAGCCCGTGTGCAGGGATCTGAACCTGGACCTCTCTGACTCCAGGGCTCTCGTGACCAGGCTCTAAGCCCTCCCAGCCTGCTTAGCTGCCAGGACAGGGTGGGTTCAGTGCTCCCCACTCCCCAGGACACAGAATCACCAGCAGCACAGGGAACCCTGACTCGGCCATCCTCCACGGCACCCCCTGCTTGGAAGGTTCTCCTTCATCCTCCCAGGGCTTTTGAGTCCTCCCCGCCCTGGAGGTCTGGCCCAGGTCCCCAGGCTCCAGGGAGCATCCACAGTCAGCCCAGGCTTGGGTGGTCCCACCTCCACTTTCCTAAGCTGCAGTCCTCCCAGGTGGGATTCGTCTCTGGGGCTTAGCTCCCCCATCCCCTGACTCCCTCGGACTGTCACTCCTCCATGGGGGGACCCGTTGGAATCAGCCCCAGCCTCTCTGCTTACCACACCCCTCCTCGGACTTTCTGTTCCAGCCCTACTTCCTCTCACCAGCACGATCCTGCACGGGCCGTTCCCTCGGCCTGACCCGCCCGCTCAGATGCCACATCCCTGCTCCTCTCTCTCCCCAGTGTTCACTTCTTCTTCATCGGCCCTCGCTCGTTTCTTACTTCGTGACCCTGGCAAGTTGCCTCCCTCTGCTTCGGTTTGCTCACCTGAGAAGCAGAGGTAACAATAGAATTGTTGTGGAAATGAAAATGAGAAAAATACAAGTAACGTGATTAGAACTGTGTTTGGCACGTAGTAAGTGTCCATGAAACATTTGCTATTATGGTTATTATTATCCATGTCCTCCTTAGGTCTGAATTTACACACCACTTCCCCCAGGAAGCCCTCTCTGATCATCTCTCCCAGGTCAAAGCTACTTGCTCTGCTCCATGCCCCCACGCAGCCTGTGTTACAAGAGCCCATCACATGTGACACCAAAGTCGACATTGACTCTACTCATCCCTAGGAGCAGGGATGACAGTGTCTGCCTGCTTCACCCCTGTATCCCCAGTGCCTAACACACAGTCACGAATGATTAGACACTCGTGAGTTAGCGAATGAACGCACAAGGAGGGTAGCAATAACTCTCTGTACACCTGAGTCATTGGGCCACCAGTAGGTTCTTGACAGTGGTCACAAGAGTTTTGTTTTTTTTTTTTTAAGACAGAGTTTCACTCTGTTGCCCTGGCTAGAGTGAGTGCCGTGGCGTCAGCCTAGCTCACAGCAACCTCAGACTCCTGGGCTCAAGCGATCCTCCTGCCTCAGCCTCCCGAGTAGCTGGGACTACAGGCATGCGCCACCATGCCCGGCTAATTT
>CAUYSK010071367.1:0-61026 GCA_963575035.1 Avahi laniger | reverse complement strand
CACAGCAACCTCAAACTCCTGCGCTCAAGCAATCCTCCTGCCTCAGCCTCCCGAGTAGCTGGGACTACAGGCATGCGCCACCATGCCCGGCTAATTTTTTCTATATATTTTTAGCTGTCCAATTAATTTCTTTCTATTTTTAGTAGAGACGGGGTCTCACTCTTCCTCAGGCTGGTTTCGAACTCCTGAGCTCAAACAATCCGCCCGCCTCGGCCTCCCAGAGAGGTAGGATTACAGGCATGAGCCACCGCGCCCGGCCACAATGTCAAGTTTTTAATTTAAATTTTACTTAAAATTACATATGTGCAAAACATACACAAAAGCACACTGTTTTCCATATATCTGCAGAGTGCTCTTATGTAAACATACTAAGAGGAGTAGTGAATGACAGAAAGAGAACCATAAAACACACACAAACTGAAGACTAATATACTATATAGAATTTATGAATTAGATATATTTAAATAATGATTAACATCTGGTGAAAACATTCTCAAGAAGTCCTTCTAAAAATTATAATTTAAATTGACTCTTAATAAATATATCCAAATCATGGCATTAAAACTTTAACTTCAGATATTTTAAACCAAGCATATAACCAAATTTATAACCAGATATGGAGTGATTTGGATGTTAACGCATTTGAAAATAACATTGAGTTAAGCTCTACATTAGTGGCATCCTATTTCTCTCAAGCAGTTCCACTTTTCAAAATCCCTAAAAACTCCAGTTATGCACAACTGCCAACCCAGGTTAATAATAGCAATGAACCATATTCATCTGAAACCACAAGACTGTCAGGTGACATACCAAGAAGTTGAATTTAACTCAAATAAAAGCCTCTCCACGCTGCAAAGCAAAAGGCTTAATCTTAACAACGGAACCATGGGAGGCGGGGGAACTTCAAGAAATCTCTTGTCCATGACAAAATCTATTTTTGAAAAAGCCTCCATCTATCCAATCCTGTTTTCACAAGTAACATTCTGCTCTTTTATTTCACTGAAAATTCTGGGATTTTTACAGAAGCAAATTATGACCACTTTTCAATTCCTTTATCTCTTCTACTGTAAGTGCATGACTAAGAGAAAATCAGTCTAAGTATTCTGTAAACTAAGTGCTGTCCTGGCAGCTGGTGCAGATCAGGAATGCCAATGTTATTTTTTTAAGGGTGCTTTAACTCAACAAGGGCTGTTCCTGAGCAGAGTGCTTGGGCAACCATGGTGAGAACCTAGCTCTTCAACAATCCATGTCTATAAGGAATTCAGGTTCATCTAGCAGACAAAAAACAAACAAAACAAAAACAGAAAATAGCTCCTTTCTCAACTTCTGTGTATCCCAACTGTGTTATTTCAAACAAGTCCACATATACATTCTTGGAACCCACAGCAGGCTTCTATTCCACCCAGCTGACAAGCAAGTAGAAAAGCAAGCCGCAATGATTACAGAGCCCAGAGTCAGCATCCAAGTTGGCTTACTAATCTGAATTCTTGTGTTGAATTCAAGCAGACAAGTTGAGCACAAAATACTGCCTTGGAATTTATAAGCCTCAATATAACTACCATATTACATTACTTGGCTGGTTCATGAAATAAACACTTTACAAACATTGTCTTTCATTGGGTTTGTATTAACATATATCAGCATGTTCTTCCCAAAAAACCAAAATGTACATCTGTGTTATGTATGCTGATAGGATTAATTCAGTAACAGAAATGCCTTAATACAATGGCTATTAACCTGCACCCTAACAGACAATTTGCTGAAACCCAATCATTCCCCACACCCAGCATGGCAGAAACAGAAGAATGGGCTCTAAATCAACCAGACTTGGATTTAAATTCCAACTGTTCCACATACCAACTCACTATAATCTTAGAGAAGTGCCTTCAGTTCTCCAGTTCTCAAATTATTAATCTATAAAACAGAACTATCTCTAACACCTATAGGAACAATGCTTTTCTCTTCAACCCTTAAAAAAATGTGCCATGCATATCAAGAGTTCAAAAAACATTTGGTGAATTACTGACATGCTATTGTGGCTACGTGTCTCTTCAAAATTTGGTGCCTCCTTCTCCCAGTTATAAAATTTGTAACTTTTCTTTAATTTTAATACTCTGTATTTAATTGAAGTAATTCTGGTACTTGATATATATAAATATCTGTCACAGTGGGTCTGGTAATTTCACTACAATTCATTAGGTAGCGACTTTTAAAATCCATCTTTGATTATTTAAGTTAGAAGCCTGCATACAAACACAAAAGTAAATTGAATGCTTTTGCGAAGTCTGGTCTGGGGGAACAAGAAATATCCCATACCTAGAATCTTTGAGATGAAATACTGAGCAATTTACAGGTCAATTTATTAGAAGTCAAGTTTAGAAATGTCCTAAAGCTAAAAACTACATTAGTTTCATATTCGTATACCTACTCAATACGTGGCACGGCGCTAACCGCTCCACATGCGCTACCTTCAATCCCTACCATCAATCCCAGAAGCAATCATCATGTTTACTTTATATAGAAACACAGCTAAGGTTTCACAGCCCATTTGTGATAGACCTGTGATGCAAACCTGGTTTTAATATAGTCATATAGAGTATAAGCATGCTTATTGCGGTAGTAAATGTATTGAGGAGGAAAAAAAAAACAAACTAAAAACTACTAAAATGCCCATCAATAGGAGACTTGGTAAATAAATTGTGGCACGTTCATTCCATGGTATACTGTGCCTTTAAAAGGATGAGACAGAGCTGTATGTGAAGACCTCCACAGTAAATACTACATGAAAAAAGGTTCAAAACCGTATACTATCGGAATGGGAGCAATCAAACATATCAATATGCTTATAATGCATTAAACATTTTCAAGATGCTTATATGCATTAAACATTTTCGAGAAAGATAAATAAGAAACAATACAAAGACACAAAATTAACTGTTAAAAGAAGTGACTCCAAGGAAATGAAAATGGAATTGGAGAAAGGAAGGGGGACATTTATATTAATAACTTTATGCATTACGCACATCTATACCCCTACTCTAATACCAAAACTGTGCATTCATTTCAATAAACACTTCTTTGGCTTTCAGAGTTTTGGATACCCTCTTCTCCAAGGAATACAAAATAGCTTGATAACCATCATACTCTTATGTAGAACATCATGGTCTGTTTTTCCACTGAAGGGTTTCAGGATAGAAAAGAATCTGGCCAGAGAAAATTTTGATGGCCCCTAGAGTTAGAAAACCAGCAAAGAGCCACAAAGCTAAGAAACAATGGAAGAAAAAGGAAATGTTACAAAACATTTCCAGTGGGAAAGCTGGTAGGTAAATTAAACAGAAGGTTATTTCTCAACCTACTAAGTCTCTATTCACCCAGATGCTTAAACTAAGAATCAAAAAGTCACCAAGTCCTGTTGCTTTCTATCTCCTAAAATGTCTTGAGTCAGACCACCACCACGATCACATTGCCACCATTCTAGACTGAGCCACCATAATCCCTCACTGCTTAAATTATTCTTCTAGCCACTCTTTCTACTTTCCTCCAATTCATTCTCCACACTGTAGTCAAACACTGTAGCCAAAGTGGAAAAATCTTAACATGTCACTCATCTACTTTAAAATCCCTCATTAACACCACATTGCTCTCAGGATAAAGTCCTGAAGTTTTAGTAGACTTGACCTTTACCTACCCTCTTCCCCTCCCATCTCCTGCCCACATCCACTCCAACAGATTCTTTAAATGCAAAGTTTTCAATATAAACCTCCTTCATTTTCTTTTTTCTTTGGCCTGGCATACTTTCTTTTGTCTTTCCCCTATTAGCCTGGTTCATTTTTCAGGTCTCAGCTTACATGGTACTTCACACAAGAAGCCTTCCCGATCACTTCCATCACCAACCCTACATCTGCAGTAGCTTCCCCCTGAAAGCCAGGATTTATTACAGTCAAAGAATACAAATCAAAATCAGCAAAGGGAAAAGGCATATGGGCAAAGTCCAGGGGAAATCAAGTGCATGATTCCAAGTGTCCTTTCCCAGTGGAGACACAAAGGATGTACTTAAATCCTCTAGTAATGATGTGTTTTTATTGAGCAATGATCACGTAATACCCAGGGGTTTTACTGGGGACTGGTTACATAGGTACCTCTGACTAGCACCTACCAAAATCCAGATTGCCAGAAGCAGGGATTTAGTATAAACCACACTGTACAAATAGTTTAGTCACAGTAAGCCACACTTACCACTTAGGCAACGTTTCACATCACTGGCTATCGGTCTGTTTATCAGTCAAGTCTCCAGATGCCTGCCGAAGGCCAGTCTTGCAAGCAGGCCTTTGTAAGGATTTCAGTATTAGTACTGCCATGTTCACTCCTTTCTGTAGGCCTATTTCTCCTTCCATTTAATAACAGAACTACCAGAGTTTTCACAGGTACACAGCTACCTAGCTAGAGACTTCATTTCCCAGCTTCCCTTGCATCTAAGTGTGGCCATATTACTAAGTTAAAGCTAATGGAATAGAATTACAGTAGTTCCCCCTTATCCATGGGGTTTATATTCCAAGATCTCCAGTTTACACCCAAAACTGTGGATAGTACCAAACCCTGTTACACTATATTTTTTTCATCTGATAACCGAGATGGCTACTAAGTGACTACAAGCCAGGTCACACTTACAGTGTGGATACACTGGACAAAGGGATGATTCATGTGGGGGATGGGGCAGAGCCAGATGGCACAAGAGTACGAAATAAGAACAACAAAAAAAATCCTTCGTAGATGACTGTAGTGATTTAAAGATGATTGATCTGAAGAGTAAGATTTCAAATCTCTATCTCCAGCCCAACTGCCTACTAAGAAATCCTTACCTGCACCTCAAGTTACCTCAAACTTATTAAGTACAACTAAGCTTCCTTATCTTCTCTCCATGCCTCCTCTTCCCTACTGCACTCCTTACCTTCCTCAGCAGCACAACTATCTGGCACTACCGTAAGCCATGGCCCCTAACAGAGCAGATTCAGGCAACAACTCCCTCTTCTCCTTCACATTCCATATTCACTCAAGCACTGAATCCTGTTCTCCCAGGTACGGCTCCTCCTGTCCCAGCATTCCACTATTGTCACCACCCTGCCCTCTGTAGCCTGTAGCAATTGCAACAGTGCTTCGCTGGCCTCTGCTTCCGATCTTTCCCCACTCTGTTCCATCTGTCTGTCACAATGTCATCTGAGATAACTTCCTAAAAGTACAAAGCTGATTGTAACATACCACTGTTGGTTCCCAGTGTTGAATATACACAAAACTCTCCTTACAATCTGAGTCCCACATTATCCCAACCTCTCGTCTTCAGCCGGTCCCTTATATGTATATCCTGACTGTCTCAGTAATCACCAGACCTGCCATCCCCTCCCTGAGGCTGTGCCCGTGAGCATGCCTCAGCTGGAAGTACCTGTCTTCCTCACTTCATTCAACCTGAAAATTCCAATGTATCCTAAATCTAAGATACAGCTCAATGCCACCTCTTCTAACAAAAATAGAGGTAACCTCCTGTACACGCCTCCCGAAATTATTTATGTAACTCTATTATAGCACAGTATAGTCATCTGCTTAACGCTTCCTGGGCACTGTGGGATTATGAAAATGCAAAGATATGAGACAAACTCCTTGCTCTGATTTCAACTATAACTACCTATTGAAGTGTGAGTTTCACAGCCTAAACTAAGAGCTGCTAGGGCAGGGATTCTTCATGTGGAGTCTACTGACCCACAGGAGTGTGTGGTCAGTGTGCCAGTGAGCCTGGGTGGGAAACGGACTGTAGGCTCTAACGACAATTTAGCATTTCCTTCAATTAAAATGTAGGCAACAGACCTCAGCTGTATTGGCAGTTCCTACAACTTTGATCACCAATAGTAATCACAGACAGTTTCATCACACTACAGTTGATGCATATACCTATAAAAATGTTTATGCTCATCATTATTCAAAATTACAATACTTGCTAGATCCACTGCTAAGTCTTGTTATTTCATGAGTTAATGATGTAGTACATGCTATTATATCACAAATTTAATATTTTGACACTGATTTCAATATAATATTTCCTTTATAATCCTATGTATTTCATTTTAAGTATTCCTAAACATTTTTCTGAGAAGAGGTTTATAGGTTTTACCAGGCTGCCAAAGGGGTATTTGGCAGGAAAAATGATTAAGAATCCCTACCTTAGAAGACTTCATTCTTCTATGTAGGCCCAGCACAGTGTCTAGCATTAAAAATAAAGGGGTGTGGGGGAATGTACCCAAAATGTGCTTATCAAATGAATGAAACAAAATTATGTTTGAAGTAATTTAATTCCTTTGCATTTTTAATACAAAGTCAAATAGTCTTTATTTCCTAAATAGTGTAAACGCAGTGTATCAGATATGACATCTTATGTTACCTCCAAAAAAGTAACACTGAACAACTCACAGATGTGTGTGTGTGCACGCGCATGTGTGCCTAGGTGACAGATTTTTAAGAGCTCAACTTTCAGATCAACTTTTGAAAGCCACACACCTGATATCTCTTTTTGTCCTATTTTATACTCTTCCATTATGTTCTCTAAGATTTTGAAAAATTCATTCACAAAAACTCTCCGTTATTATTAAAGAGTAATCACACTGACTAAGAAAAAGTCACTCCCAGTATAAAATGAAGTCATTCCAATGCTTAGGTCTGCATATTCGAGGAGGAAAGTTCCTAAATACCAAGAAAAGAACAGACACACAACCAAAATTATTCGATAATATGATTTTTAAACACTTGCAAATTCTTAGAGCCCTAGAATAATTTAGTATTTATCTGAAATATTTTAACAGTCATCAGATTTGAGATTTCTCCCAATAAAGCTCTTTTTCATAGAGGAAGGACTGCGGGATACTTCTACAGCCAGACATACAAAACCAGTGTTTCCTCATGCTCTCGCTCAATAACTACTGATGATCACATAATATTTTCTATTAATTGATAACTTATTAATAATGTTACACAGCTTTTAGCAATATCATCTAAGCAAATGAATACACTTTGATGTATTACATATTATTTCTGTACTAAGGCATACAAAAATGGATTTGAATCAAACAAGTTGCCAGTTTATTGGAAATTCCTGATTTCACATAAGCATATGCTTAAGTAAAAGTAATTATGATCAAAGAAAGACTCTAATGCATAGTTAAGCTACACTGAAACGTTAGTGTTTGTTTAGTGTCTAGTTTCCAGTTCCAAACTGCTATAAATAAGATATGAGATAGCAAACAAACCTACGTAATACCAACCTGGTGCTAGAAGACAACAGGGCTTTTCCCCCTCCCCCAGCAAACAGTAATTTATTGTGTATGTTATATTTCCGAAAAGCTGAATAATCTTTCCTCTCGGCTTTTAAAATTAACATGTAAACATTTACCAGTATATATTTAACTGAAGATTTGGGCAAGAAGAAAATGTAAAACCCCAAAGCATCTTTTATATACAAATGTAATAAAACAGGATAAGAAGCAATTTTTTAAAAAGAAAATGTATATAATCTAATCAATTATCTAATAACTTCATGTTGAATTTATAAAATATTTTAAGGTAGCATTATTGACAGTTATCTCTGCTCTCTAGGTAAGTGCAGAATTTTATGCTAGTAATTTTAGTTTGTTTTTTAACAAAATTAGTTTGGAAAAACTGAATTAAGTAAATAGACATAAAAGTATTTCTAGTCCTTGACTTCTAAAACATTGTCCGCAACTTTAAATTTTAACTTTTGAGAAATCCATTACATACTTAAGGAAAGCCAAACTTCACAGTAGTTAAGATACTAAATTTCCTACTGCTATAAAAGCCAGAAAAGATATCAGTGGCTGCCAGCCATGACAGGTAGCATGAGGCAATCCTTTGGGGCATTGGGATTGTTCCTTATCAATGGTGGTGGTTGTAAGAATCTAGCCATGTCTAAAACCAACAAGATTGCAAATAAGTACACACACCTGCATATTCACAGCAGCACCATTTACAACAGCCAAAAGGTGGAAACAGTCCAAATGGCCATTAATGAATGAATATTCTCTCTCTCTCTCTCTCTCTCTCTGTCTCTCCTCCTCTCCCCCAGTGGAATATTATTCAGCCATGAAAAGGAATTAAGTACTGATACATGCTACAACATGGATGAACCTTGAAAACATACTAAGTGACAGAAGCCAGACACAAAAGGTCACATATGATTCCATGTATATGAAATATCCAAAATAGGAAGGAACCAGGCATGGTGTCGCACCTGTAATCCTGGCTACCTGGGAGGCTGAGGCAGGAGTTCAAGGATGCAGTAAGCCACAATCGTGCCACTGCATTCCTGCCTGGGTGACAGAGGAAAATCTTGTCAAGAAGACGAGAAGAGGAGACAAGGGAAGGGGAGGAGGAGAGGAGAGGGAGAGAGGGAGGGGAGGGGAGGGGAGGGGAAGAAGAAAAAGAAAAGAAATCCAGAGAGAGGAAAAATACAAATTGGTGGTTGCCAGGGGTTTTGGGAGTATGAGGAGGAGAAACTCCTTAATGGACAAGAGGTTTTTCTTTGGAGTAATGGAAATGTTTTGGAACTAGACAGAGGTGGTAGTTGCACAACACCGTGAATATACTAAAGCCACTGGATTGTTCAGTTTAATATGGTTAATTTTATGGTATATGAATTTTACCTCAATTAATTATACATATATAAAGCATATATACACATATATATCTCTTCACAGATAAGCAACATGTTGGTAATAACGATAGTGACAATGACAATGATAATGATGATGCAGTGATAATGATGTGAGCTTTAAAAACAGAGGGCATGTCTGCCTCAACATGCTTAACATTAGGGAACACGCAGAACATCGGGAACAGTTAAACATTCATTAAAATAAAGAGTTCCAGCCCTCTGTAAATAGATAGCTACAACAATTTTAAAAAGAGAGATTCTTGTTTGATTGTCAAGTTTTATTTGAAAGACAAAGCTTGAAAACAATTTCAGTAAACCTTTGAAATCACACAGTTACTGGCATTTGGCTTTGACAGCTGTGTCAGGACATGAAATTCACCAATGAAGTGAAAACATGGCCTCATCTACAAAGCCCACGGACTGCTGCGGCTGGTGAGGAGGGAGATCTATTTTACCTGATGGAACTAGAGCTACGTTACATTTCTTTTGGTTATTTGTCTACATATCTTTTTATATTAATTTGCTTTCAGTTTTTCTGTATTTGTATATCTTAGATATTTATTTTTTTTAAGCAGTAGCATACAGCTGGATTTTATTATTTGCAGCATAACAACTTTTTGTCTCCACTTCATTATTTAGTCTTTCACTTAACGTGGCTCTTAATATGCTGGAATTTACTTCTACTACCTTATTCTGTTCCTTTTGCACTTGTTCTATCACTTCTGTTTCTTTTCCTACTCTTTCTTACATTTGTTTGAATTATCTTTCTATATTCGATTTTCTCTGTATTCATTTAGAAAAGATATAATCTACTTCTATTAATCGGGCATGTAAACTTGAAATTTTAACATGCATACTTTATACTTTAAGATAGTGTCGTGGGCTTACCCTCTTCTAAAAATATAAAAGAATCTTAGAATGCTTTAATTCTACTTCATTCTCTCAACCGCTCACCTCTGCACATGTTGTTTCTTGTTCTTTACCATTTATTCTTATACCTCAAACATTTTTCTAATAGTGGTATATTCCCATACTTTTTATTTGTTTGAAGAAGACATGCACAGCTCTCACTCTCAGTTTCACTAGACGTCAGTTCTAGACTGACAGTAATTTTCTCTTAGCACTACAAAGATATATCAGCAGGCTCGTTGGACAATTTGGCAGTTCTCAAACTCTTAAAGATGGAGTTACTATATGACCCAGCAATTCCATTCCTAAGTATATGCTGAAGAGAAATGAAAACATCCTCACAAAAAAATTTATACACAATGTTCACGTCAGCATTACTCATAATAGCCAAAAAGTGGAAACAGCCCAAATGCCCATTAACTGATGAATGCCTAAATTAAATGTGATATATCCATGCAATGGAATGTTATTCATCAATAAAAAGGAATGAAGTACTGATACATGCCGTAACATGGAAAGGCTAGTGTACATTTGCATTTCATGTAAGTCTGTATATTTACATGAAATGTCCAGAATAGGCAAATCTATAGAAACAAAAAGTAGAACAGTGGTTGTGCAAGGCTGGGGAACGATGAGTGGTGGTAAACAGGGTAACCAGGAGTTAGTGCTAATGGGTACAGGATTTCTTTTTAGGTGATAAAAATGCTCTAAAATTGATTGTGGTAATGACTGCACAACTTTGTGAATAAACTAAAAATAACTGAATTATACACTTCAAATAAGTGTATGGTATGTGAATTGTATTTCAACAATGCTTTATATTTATAAAAAGGAGGCACATTTGCTGGACGCAGACTTAAGAAATGGGTGATATCACCTACATTAACTTTGGTTTTATTCAGATGCTTTTAAAACTGAAGGCTACAGCTACAACTGTGGTAGACAGAACCATTCTAGCATCGTAACATGAATAACACCTCTAAATTTCTAGGGACCATTCACTGTTCAAAAAAATTTGTTATTGCATTTTCTACTAATCTGTGGCTAACTTACCTTGTACAAACCCTATGTTCAAGTGAACCTGTATTCCTCAAAGTTCCTTGAATATATCTGTGATCTTGCACTGTTGTGACTCTGCTTGCATCGTTCCCACTGACATGGATTCCTTTCCCTCTCTGCATCTGTCTAAATCCTAACCATCCTCCTTCTAGCTAAAGAAAAGCTATCCTGCTTTTACTTACTATAGCACTTCGCACATTCTTTCTGGCACTTAAATGACTTCAGCATAATGCAAAATAAGTTATCTTCACCTCATATCTCATCTATTAGACTGTGAGCTCCCTGGTAGCTATCTTACTCATCTTTTTATAAAGAAGGTTTGACATAATGCTTTTAGAATGGTAAATCTGTAGAACTGTATGCTTACTGCAATCACAGCAAAATTGTTATCACTGGTGTACTTTTGCCTATTTTATTAATACATGGCAAGGTCTGGTTTTACTGATGCCCTCTACGTGGCAGAGGATAAATATACTGCATAATTACATTGGGGTTAAATATGTATTTCTGACGTATGTACAATCTGTGTTACACAACATCCTCAGGAATGCAATTTATGTAACTTTGGAACTGTCATATAATGTATACTCCAAACACAGAAATGCTGAAGAGAAACTATCAGGTAAAGTACAGCATCTGTCCACCAAAAGACATACATAAGAATATTCACAGTAGCACTATTCTTAATAGTCAAAATTTAGAAACAACTCTTTGGAAATAATTCTCCATCAATAATATTATAGAATGGTTAAGTTGTATATTCATACAAGAAAATACTACATAGCAACAACTACTGTTACATGTGACAATATGGATAAATTTGAAATACGTTGAAAACAAGTCAAACACAAGAGTATGTGATTACAATGCGATTCCATTTATTAGTTAAGTATGGAATGTCTTATTTCCTTAAGTACTAAGTTTGACAGTTGATATCTCTGACATTTTACTTTGACACTTCTTGGGTTTTTTGGTTTTTTTTATTGTGAAGGTACATCCTTATTCTTTCAAACACATATTTTGGCTTGTGATTATCTTCCAATTTTTTTATAGCAATTTTTGTGAAACCACATGTAAGTAAAAAAATTTGTTATTTTCGAATATGAGTTTCATCATGGAAACAATGCAGCACAGACAGCATGAAATATCAACAAAGTATTTGGGAAGATGTGGTTAATGAATGCACAGTACGTTGATGGTTTGAGAAGTTCCATTCTGGTGATTTTAGTCTTGAAAATGAGCCATGTGTAACTGTAACTATATAACTGAAAGCTAAACTGGAAGCAAATCCGTATCTCAACCTACACGTGAATTAGCAGCAACATTTGACTATTCCAACAGTACTGGACCATTTGAAACAAATGGGCAAGGCAAAGAAGCTAGATAGATGGGAACCGCATGAATTAAATGAGCGTCACAGGAGAAATCATCTCGAAGCTTTTCTCTGCAGTCACAACACAAAAGCGAACCATTTCTACACCATATTGTCACATGTGATGAAAAATGGATTGTTTGACAATCGCAAGCATTCGGCGCAATGATTGGATAAAGATGACGTGCGGAAACACAGTCCCAAACAGAATATTCATCCAAAAAAGCTAATGGTATCTGTTTGGTGGTCCAGCGCTGGTATTATCCACTACAGCTTCGTGAAACATGCTCAATCACAGCGGATGTCTACTACAACCAAAATGATGAGGATGCTTCCAATGAAGCAGCGGAGATTGGTCAATAGAGACAGGCCAATCCTCTTGCAAGACAATGCTGCTCAAACTACAGCAGCTAGACTTGGAAACTCTCTGTCATCCACTGTATTCACGAGACCTTGCACCAACTGACTGCCACTGCTTTCAAGCTTTGGACCACTTCTTGCAAGGAAAAATATTCAATTCTCAACAAGCTATGGAAAACACCTTTTGTGATTTCACCACCACTCACTCTCCAGGTTTCTTCGCTGCTGGCGTAAGCAAGCTACTGTTAAGATGGCAAAACTGTGTTGATAGTTTAGGCACATACTTTGATTAATTGTACTGCTTCTTGTTTGAGATCTTTCCTTAGATCTAGTAGAAATTGTTTTATAAATCTGGGAGCTCCTGTGTTGGGTGTATATATTAATACATTTAGGATTGTCAGGTTTTCTTATTGAATTGTTTCCTTTACTATTATATAATGACCACCTTTGTCTTTTTTTTACCATTGTTGACTTAAAGCCTATTTTATCTGATATGAAAATGGTTACCCCTGTTGTGTGGAATATTTTTTTCCATCCCTTTACCTTGAGTCTGAGTCCTTGTGGTTTAGATGTGTTTCTTGGAGACAGCATATACTTGGGGTGTGTTTTTTATCCATTCAGTCAGTCTATGTCTTTCAAGTGAGACATAAGACTGCTCATGTTCAGTGTTAGCATTGGTATGTGGGATACTGTTCTGTTCACCATGTTAGATGATATTTTGTTTTGTTTTCCCCTTTGTGCTATTGTTTTACAAGAACTGTGAGCTTTAACTTTGAGGTATTTTTACACTGGTGGATATCTATTGTTCTGTACCACGTATAATACAGTTCTGAGTATTTCCTGTATGGCAGGTTTAGTAGTGACAAATTCTCTCAGTGTTCGTTTGTTTGGAAAAGTCTTTATTTCTCCATCATTTATGAAGCTTAGTTTTGTAGGATACAAAATTATTGGCTGGCAGTTCTTCTGTTTAAGAAAATTAAAAATGGGGCCCAATCCCTTTTGGCTTCTGAGATCTCCACTGAGAAGTCTGCTATTAGCCTGATGGGTTTTCTCTTGTAGGTTCATTGTTGCTTTCACCTTGCTGCTTACAGAATTTTCTCCTTCATTTTGACTTTGGCCAAATTGATGACCATGTGTCTTGCAGATGTCCTATTTGCTGTGAATCTTCCCAGTATTTGATGACCATCTTGTATCTGGATATCTAAATCTCTGGCGATACCAGGGAAGTTTTTCTCAAAAGAATAGGTTTTCCATTCTTTCTTCTTCTTCTCCTTCAGGGATATCTATAATTCGTATATCGGTTTGTTTCACATAGTTTCATATTTTTTTGAGTGATTGTTCATTCTTCTTTATTCCTTTTTCTGCATCTTTGATTGGGTTAGTTCAAGAGCCTTGTCTTCAAGCTCTGAGATTCTTTCTTCTGCTTGGTCGAGCCTGTTGTTGAACCTTTCTGCTGTATTTTGAAATGCTGTAAGTGACTTTTTCTTTTCTTTAAGGTCTGTTATACTCTTTCTTATGTTGTCTACCTCTTTAGCAACTTTTTAATTTTTTGATGTACTGAAATATTTTTTTGGCTTGTGTTGTTTTCAACTTTCTCTTCACTCCCATTCATCTTACTTGCCACCTACTTCTGAATTCCATTTCTGATGTTTTGGTGATTTTCTTTTGGTTGGGGTCCACTGCTATAGATCCATCATGATCCCTTGGGGGTATCAAACTAGATTGTTTTTTCATGTTGTCAGAATTCTTTTGCTGGTTCCTTCTCATCTGAAACCACTTCTCTCAGCTGAGGACAAATAGGATTGCAGTGCACCCATTCTCCTTTGCTGGGAACTCTCCCACTTAATGAGAAGAAGAGGTCCCTAGATGGCACTTTTGTAACCTACTCTGGAAGACTGACCCAGCAGGGGAGGGGTGGATTCACAGAGAGCCTGTAATGTAGCTGTTCTGTGCTGTCCCTTGTTATTGTCACAGTCCAAATTGGGTGCTAGATGATCTTCATGCAGAGTGGTGGGTTGTTCCCCAGGCAGCTGCTAGGAGTTTCTGGTTGGGGGCTGGGTGAGTCCTTTTCCACAGAGGCTGGTCTTGCAGGAGATTGCTCTGCCCAGTTCTCCCTGCAGCAGTGAAATGTCAACTGGGCGAGGCTATCTAGGTAGTGATATTGGGTGTCAAGGCTGTGAGCATTCATTCGAACCAGGTCCAGGGATGATGGCAGCTAGAGGCTACCAGGTCCCTGACAGAACATTGCGAGGTGGTTCTAGATAGAAGATCAAACCAGCCACAACATTCCCTTAAGGCACAGCCTAATCCAGAGAAAGGCCCTAACTTTCTTCAATTTTAGGAAGGTTGAGAGTGGTAAGAAAGCTGCAGAAGAAAAGTTAGAAACTAGTAAAGTATGGCATGTGAGGTTTAAGAAAAGAAGCCATCTCTATAACATAAAAGTACAAGGTGAAATAGCAAGTTATCCAGAAGATCTAGCAAAGATAACTGATGAAGGCAGCTATATCAAACAACAGATTTTCAATGTAGACAAAATAGCCTCATCTTAAAGAAAAGTCAAATGTCTACCTTCAAAACTTCAAAGGACAGGCTGACTCTCATGTTAAGGGCTTATAGAGCTGGTGACTAAGTGGAAGCCAATGCTTATTTATCATTCTTAAAATCCTAGGGCCTTAAGGAGATGCTAAATCTACAATGCCTGTGCTCCAGAAATGGAACAACAAAGCCTGAACGACAGCCTATTTGTTTACAGCATGATTTATTGAATATTTTAAGCTCAATGTTGAAATGCATTGCTCAGAAAAAAAGATTCCTTTCAAAGTTGTTAGTGTTCAATGACAGTGCACCTGGTTATCCAAGAGCTTTGATGGAGATGCATAAGGAGATTAATGTTTTCAAACCTGCTAACACAACATCCATTCTGCAGTCCATGGATTAAGGAGTTATTTCGACTTTCAAGTTTTATTATTTAAAAAACACATTTTGTAAGGCTATCATTGCCATAAATAGTGATCCCTCTGATGAAAACCTTCTTGAAAGGATTCATTATTACAGATGCCATTAATAATTCATGATTCACAGAAGAAAATCAAAATATCAACATTAATAAGAGTTTGACAGAAGTTAATCACAACTATCATGGATGACTTTGAAGAGTTCAAGACTTAAGTAGAGGATGTAACTGTAGATGTAGTGGAAACAGCAAGAGAACTAGAATTAGAAATGTAGCCTTAAGATGAACTGCTGTAATCTCATGATCAAACTTTAACAGATGAGGAGTTTGTTCTTATGGATGCACAAAGAAACTGGTTTCTTTTTTTTTTTTTTTTTTTAGGCTAGTCAACTTAAGCAGTGGGAGTGGAGAAGAAACAGAGGAATCTGTAACTATTTATGATCAATTAGTTGTAAACACCACTGTACTCTAACCAGCTAAAGAAAGTGGTTTCTTGAGATGAAATTTACTCCTGGTGAAAAAGTTGTGAACATTGTTGACATGACAACAAAGGATTTAGACCATTACATAACTTAGGTGATAAAGCAGCAGCAGGGTTTGAGATGAGTGAATCCAATTTTGAAAGAAGTTCTATTGAAGGTAAAAAGCTATCAATCAGCATTGCATACTACAGAGAACTCTTTTCGTGAAAGGAAGAGTCAATGGATGCAGCAAACTTCACTGTAGTCTTTTTTTTTTTTACTGTAGTCTTATTTTAAGAAACTGCCGGCCACTCCAACCTTCAGCAACCACCATCCTAATCAGTCAGCAACTATCAACATCAAGGCAAGACTCTCTACTAGCAAAAAAGATTACAACTTACCAAGGCTCAGATGATTGTTAGCATTTTTTAGGAATATTTTTAATTTAAGTATGTTCATTGATTTTTAGATACAATGCTATTGTACACTTAACAGACTATGGTATAGTATAAACATAATTTTTATATGGACTGGGAAACCAAAAATGTGTGTGATTCGTTTTATTGCAATATTAGTTTTATTGAGGTGGTCTAGAACCGAATCCACAGTGTCTCCAAGGTATGCCTGTATACTGTGAAGTTAGTCTTCCTCATTGCCTGTCTTATCCCTCCCTAACCCTTACACAGAAGTATATTCTCTCCAGAAACTGACAAAGAAATGTCAGATTAAGTCTCATTAGGGTCTTAAAAGAAAGAGGTTTAAACACAGATCTGAAAACAGAGGATTAAGAGGAAGAATGAGAATGAGCTCTTGGAAATTAAAAAACACACAAAAATTCACCCAAATATAAGGCTGATGAAATCTCCCAGAAACAGACTAGAAAGCTAAGGAGACAGAAGTTAGGAAAGAAAAAAAACAAGAAACTTGAGGGATCATTATAGGAGACTTCTGGAGATCTTACTAACAGAAGTTCCAGAGAAGTGATGCAATCAAAGAAATCATATAATAAAATTCCCCAGAACTAAAATGTCTCCAGTTTGAAAGGTCCACCAAGTATAAGCAAATGAATTAAAGAACAAAAACAAATAAACACTGACAACAAAAATTTCACAAGGTACATCACTGTGAAATTTCAGAATGAAGATGACAAGAAAATCGAGAAAATTCCAAAAGCTTCCTAGGGGTTAGAGTTACGATTTTGGACTTCTCAGCTGCAATATTGGAAGCCAGAAGACAATCAAGCAATGTCTTCAAATTTCTGAGTTAAAATGAATCTCAACCTAGAATTCTATACTTACCATAATGCCAACCAAACACAAAAATAGAATAAAGACATTTTCAGACTTGCAGAGTCTCAAAAATATA
This sequence comes from Avahi laniger, assembly GCA_963575035.1. Classification (NCBI taxonomy): domain Eukaryota; kingdom Metazoa; phylum Chordata; class Mammalia; order Primates; family Indriidae; genus Avahi; species Avahi laniger. The sequence continues at coordinate 43,837 of CAUYSK010071367.1, read as the reverse complement.
CCTCCCACACACTCATTCTCAGAAAGTTCCTGGAGAGATTTGCTCTACCAAAATACAGGAATAATTCAAAGAGGAAGAATCCATGGAAGCCAATCAATGGGGAATCCACAAACAAAAGGTCAAAAGAATTCCCAAGAGGAAGACAAAGGAAGCCTCATAACAACATTGTGGAGCAGACCTATAGAGCCAGCAGTCCAGACTGGAGCTGGAGAAGGATGGAAGGTTCCAAACAGGATATATTCAAGAGGAAAAAATATGATCTGATTATCTGACAAACAATATCTAAGAGAGAAATTGTTTTGAGAGGTGTTTTATGGAGCTATTGAAGGACACGGAAATACTTAGCTAAAGATTTCCAAGAAAACAATGCAAACCCCCCCCAAAAAAGTAATTATCTTAGAAAAAGAAAGAAACGTAAAATATACTTAGCTCAGCAGTGAACAAACATTTACAATATAATAATATAGTTAACCTTGATCATTTAAATTAACCAAAAATTTTAATATTGGAAGAGGGAAGGGGACAAGGAAGGGTATGTGCATGTGTATGTGTGTATAAGACCTAAATCTTTAATGATCCAGAAATTAATAATACCTAAAATAAAGAAAGAAAAAATCCAGTACATTAATATTTTTAAAAAATATAAAAGTAAATGCCCAAAGAAACAGCACAATAATTTAAAAAGTATTATAGTTGCCTCTAAGAGCAGGACTAAGTTTGAGGCAGGGTGGGACAGGGAACTACTATCATAATATTATAAGTAAATTGCTGCCATAATGCTGTTCGGTGAGGGCGAAAAGTCAACAAATAAAATTTGGAGTCAGATTATGACAAGTAATGAACTTGTTCAGTTAACCAGATAGGAGTCCATGACTGAAAATAACCATGTTACAGATGCTGTATTAGGGGGGTTTTACTGTTTAGTCTTTACAGTATATTCAAAGTATTTCTTTGACAAAAATGTAAGCTTATTAGCCAGGCTCAGTGGCCCACACCTGTAGTCCCAGCTACTCAGGAGGCTGAGGTGGAAGGATCACTGGACCCTAGGAGTTCAAGTCCAGCCTGGGCAACGTTGTGAAACGCTATTTCTTTAGAAAAAAAATTAATATTTAAATTATTCACAAGTAATTTCTATTCTGTTTTTGCATTTTATAAATATGTAGTTTATATGTTTTATAATCTAAAGTAACTAGGAATTAATCAAAGGTAATACAAAATCCATATCTGTGAAGTCATTATCAAAAAACTCCATTTTATTCACTTTCTCATTAACTTCACAATATGTAGTTTCTTGCCATAAATGAAAATCTTCAAAAATTATATAACAGACCATAACAGGATGGGAAAGCAGGCCAAAAAGCCACAGAAAGCCGGCCAGCTGCATCCTCCAAATGGCATCATAACTGTATAAACTGAGATGGCTCAAACCTACATGTACTTGACACCAACTCTGCCGCTCTGACCACTAGGATTACACTAGGGAGAACTGAAAGTATATGAGGGTGGTCAACCACCTTTGGGGTGACTAGAGATAAAACTCTGTTGTGTCAAGACATACTCTGTATTGGGCAGTGTGAGTACAAGGAAGCACTCACTGTGTCCCCAAAGAGCCGGGTTATATTGTTACTCTAGTTCCCGATAAAGTCCCTTAACAATCTTAGAAGGTCTAAGGACACAGAATGCTCAAACAGAAGAGAAATCCCATAGTACCTCAAAACCTCTTGTGTTCTTGAAATAAACTCTGATTACCAAAAAGAGTCCATTATTTCATTTATTCCTTATCTATTCAGCAAGTAATGAGTATGTCAGGGAAGACAACTGCATGCGCGCACGCACGTGCGCACACCCCCCCCACACACACACACAAATTGTAATAAATGCTGTGAGGGGTACAAATGAAGGAATATAACCTATTCTGGAAAATCAGGCCATCCTTGCAACCTTAAAAAAAATTAAAATAATGATGACATTTTCCTTTAAATTAGTCGACAACGATGTCGAGAAAAATCTGCTTAAATTATTACTCATTGAATGAATAATTTCAGGCAAATAACCTGAAACAGGAACATCTCTGTTATGTGAAATGGAACTTTTTCAATTCAGGGAGTATTTTATTCATTTATTCATTCATCAAATATGTACTGAATGCCTTCTCCAAGCTAAGCACCAGAAGCACAGCACTGACCAAGTCAGTAGAAGGCTGTGCCTTTACCAAACTTACCATCTAGTGAAGAATATAGATGTATAAAAACACAATTACAAAGCAAGAAAATGCCACAATGAAGAAATAAGGGGAAAACGTGGGTTCTAATGTGTTGTAGCCATGTATTCCAAATCGTACACAAACACATGAAACAGATTATTCTCAAGAAACATGGAGTAGTTCGAATCAGAGCCCACATCGAGAGGAAAAAGCAAAAAGACGACTGGAGAGGAGAAACGAGGGGATGAGAGGGTTCTAGGTCCTGAAGAGTGGGTTTGTTGTAAACACAAGTTCAGCCCCCTCTTGCTCTCTCCTATACTCTCTCATTCACGTGATACCTTTTTCCATGGGGTAATGCAGTAAGAAGGCCCTCACCAGATGCTCTGGGACTCCTCAGCCTCCAGAACTGTGAGCCAAATAAATTTCTTTTCTTCATAAATTATCCAGTTTCCGGTATACTGTTATAACAGCACAAAATGAACTAAAGCAGGGAATATGGGGAGAAATTATAACACGTGAGTACTTGCCATGTCATTTAATCCTCGAAACAACTCTAACAAGGTATGTGCAATAAATACTGGGACAGTCTCTCTAGCATCTACTCCCCCACTCCAAACAGCATCGTGTGTGAGACCGATGTCACTGCTAGCTCCAGATGCGCTACTGCAATATCAGAGTGACTCCATCCCCCTTGCCACAGTAACTGAAATAGATAGTCTATGCCTAAGCCAGTCAGGGCATGGATGGATGGCCACAAATAAATTCAGTGGTAATATCAACGGCACAGTGTTTAGGATTTTTGCTCGAAATCCTGAAGAATAATCTGTATCCTAGGTTGAGTGGTATGAGACAGGAGACCTAGAAGCACTGCTTCTAGCATTTCCTAATGACAAGAGAGAACAAAGCCTGAGGACTCAGCAATTAAGTGCCAGATCTCAGGTTTAAAAACCAAGCAGTCTGATTTCAGAACCAAGAGACACAGACACACACTCAGACACCCTATCTTTAATGACTATGTACACATAATGCTTCCCAAGGTTACATACACAGATAATATTGGGCAGGGATCTGAACTCAGGCCCATCACACCAGCCACAACACTGCAGAAGGACTGATATACCAAATGGAGGAGTTTGGACTTTGTTAACAAAGGCTCTGAAACTCAAACATCTGAGTTCAAATCTTAATTCCATCTTTTACTAGCCATGTGACCTTGGGCAAGATATTTAACTTCTCCATTGTCTCTGTTCCCTTATCAATAAAATAGAGATAATTGAACCTGACGTATAAAGCTATTGTAAGAATTAAATGAGTTAATATGTGTAAAGCACTTAAAACAGTTCATGGCACAGAGCAACCCCCTATTAAGCAATAAGGATTCAATGAAGGTTTCTGGGTGATCTGAGCAGAATTACGGCCTAGGAAAATCAGTTTAGAAGACTAGTATGGAGGGGAACACAGAAGTAGGAAAGTAATGTCGAGTTTTTAAGAAAAGCATTAGGGTTTGAATGAGATGATGGCAGGGAAAATGAAAAAGAACTGAAGTCATTGCAGAATTTCAATCAATGGAACTTAACACGTAAACAAATGCAGCAATCAGAGAGGAGGAGGAATAAGTAAGATTCTCTGATTTTCAACTTGGTAGACTACGAATGGTGGTGCTAGGAACAGAAAAAAGATCAGGAGAGGGTATTTTAGGACACCTTTAAATAAAAGTGATTCCTATATGTTTTACATGGGAAGTTATTTTAAGCAAGTCTTTCTTAAAAGATAATTTAAACTCAGCAGGATTTAAGATAATAATTATTACCTTAGTAAGAAATAAGGTCTAAGTTTCATAAACTGAATTTTAAAGCTATATTTTTCACTCATCTATATTTTTTCAATAAACACAGTTCTAAAACCAAACCTAACTGCACTACTTAGGGATGGAAAAGCGAATCGAATTTAAAAAATTACAATATCTGCATTTCTTACTGCAAAATTAGAGTCATAGGACCAAATATTGATACTACAGAGCATTACAAGTAATTACAATTGTCAGCTTCCCACTTTAATAAGATAGATATGATCCTAAAGAGGTCTCTATAAAGACTATTGTAACTTTCTACTACTTCTATTATAGTATTAAAAAGTGCAATTTATGGAGGGATGTATTTTAAAAATAATAAAAATCTTATAAGGACAAAAAATAACAAGTGCTGGCAAGGATGCAGAAAAAAGGGAACTCTCATACCCTGCTGGTGGGAATGTAAATTAGTATAGCCATGATGAAAAACAGAATTGAAGTTCCTCGAAAAGCTAAAAATAGAACTACCATATGATCCAGCAATCCCTCTACTAAATATATATCCAAAGGAAAGGAAATTGCTATGTCAAAGAGATGCCTGCACTCCCATATTTACTGCACTATTCACAATAGCCAAAACATGGAATCAACCTAGGTGCCCATCAACAGATGAATGAAGAAAATATGGTACAAATACATAAAGGGATACTGTCCAGCCATTAAAAGAATGAAATTCCATCATTTGCAACAACATGGACGACCCTGGAGGGCATTATGTTAAGTTAAATAGTCAGGCACAGAAAGATAAACACCACATGTTCTCACTAATATGTGGAAGCTAAAAAAGTTGATCTCATATAGGCAGAGAGTAGAATAGTGGTTTTAAAGGTTGGGAAGTGTACAGAGGAAGGGGAAGAGGGGGAGGTTGGCTAATGGAAAGAAAATTACAGCTAGATAAGAGGAATAAATTCTAGTGTTCTACAGCACTGTACAGTGACTATAATAAGAATTTATTGTATTTTTTCAAATAGCCAGAAAAGAAGATTTCAAATGTTAACACAAAGAAATGATAAAGGTCTGAGGTGATGGATATACTAATTACCCTGACTTGATCACTATACATGTATGCACGTATCAAAATATCACCCTGCACCCCATAAGTATGCACAATTATGTCAATTAAAAATATATTTAAAATAAATTAAATTCAATAAAAATTGAGTGTAGCAAATTTTTAAAAAGTACATTTAAAAAAAGCAATATTTCTGAAACATGATTCTTACAGCTATTGACAATATTAAAAAGCTAGTTTTTTGGCAGGGCACGGTGGCTCACAGTTGTGATCCCAGCACTTTGGGAGGCCTAGGTGGGAGGATCATTTGAGGCCAGGAGTTTGAGGCCAGCCTGAGTAAGAGCGAGACCCTGTCTCTACAAAAAAATAGAAAAATTAGCCAGGCGTGGTGGCATAAGCCTGTAGTGGCCTGCTACTGGGGAGGCTAAGGCAGGAGCATCACTGGAGCCCAGGAGTTGGAGGTTGCAGCGAGCTATGACAATGCCACTACACCCTAGACTGCTAGCCTGGGTGACAGAGCAAGACTCTGTCTCAAAAGGGAAAAAAAAAAAGAACTTCAAAAGAACTTCAAAAGCTCAAAATGTAACATAAAATCAAAACACTAAGAATGAAAAAATTAACTCAGCATTACAGATTTTCCCTACAGAAATAATAGACAGAAAGCTTTAGCAATGAAGCCATTTTCTCACCTCTCATCTATCTCACTTTCTCCCCAAACATCTCCCACCACCACCCCCAAAAAAACAAAGGTCACCAAGTACCTTCAACTTGAGTAATTATGGACACTTTCCTGTTTCTCAGCTCGTAAGACCTGTCAGCAACCCACATACAAAACAGTTTATCACTCTATCATTTTTAAACAGGTTCCTTTCTTAGCTTCTCTAACACCACATACCCCTGGGCTTCATCCCATCTCTCTGGCCATTCCTTCTTTATGTACCGACCTCTCTCAGATCTGTACATTCTAGATTTCCTCAGGGCAAAGCCCTGGGTCCTTTCCACTTCTCTATCTATACTCTTTTCCTGGATGATCTCCTATACACTTTGGCGTTTTAATATTGACCATATGCCCAAACTCGTATCTCTAATTTCAGTCTCTACTGTGAACTCTAAATTTACTTTATTAAACTGTCAACTGGACATTTCTAAGTGGATATATCTCATTAGCAGTTAAAACTAGATCAAATATCCAAAATAGAACTTTTTATCCTTTCCCTCTGCCCTTAAATTATTTCGGCAGGGCATGGCGGCTAATGCCTGCAGTCCTAGCGCTTTGGAGGCCAAGGTGGGAGGATCACTGGAGCTCAGGAGTTCAAGGTAAAGTGAGCTGCAGTGAGCTATGATCATGCTGCTGCACTACAGCCCAGGCAACAGAGTGAGATCCTGTCTGAAAAAAAAACAAAAACTGTTATTTCATTAATTCATTCAATAAATACTGAGCATATGCTCAGGCACTGTGTAGTACCCTGACATAACAATGTGAATTGAGGGGAGACAGATGATAATAAATTGTAAAAAGAGTTTTGAAGGATATAAACAGTGTGTTCTGACATAAAATGGGGAGACGGCTGCTACTTTTGATGAGGTGTTCAAGGCAGGCCTCCATAACATTCTCTCCCTCTGAAAATGGCATCTCCCTGGCTGCTCTAGCCAAAAATCTATGCCTCCACTTCCCACAAACAACCCATCAGGTGAAGCTACAGAGTTCTAACTCCAAAATAAACCTTAATGCCGAACACTGAAGAGAGCTTTCAAGCAAGCAAAGAGAGACGTGGACAAGTAATGACAAATGTGACAGATGTCATAGAAGGAAATGCAGTAAACCATTAATGTTATAGTCTGATCTAATTCAACCTGGGAGAAATAAGACAAGGCTTCCTGGAAGGAAGGGATAATTAGAATAAGTCCAGATGATCACTACAAAAAGATATGCAAGACTAGGCCAAGAACAGGGAGTAGTACAGCTTGGCAATCCCAGGACGTTCAATAAGTCCAAAGTGACAAAACCTTAGAAAGCGGAAAGTTTTGTTTTGTTTTGTTTTTTTACACTCTCATGGTCATTGAGGCAGAGCAGACTAAGACATGGTCAGAAGAAAGAAGAGGTTATCAAAGACTTGGGCCAAGAGTGGTGGCTCAATCCTGTAATCCCAGCACTTTGGGAGGTCAAGGCAGGAGGATCACTTGAGTCCAAGAGTTCGAGACTAGCCTGGGCAACATAGCGAAACCCTGTCCCCACAAAAAATTTAAAAATCAGCGGATATGCTGGAGCACACCTGTAGTCCCAAGCTACCCAGGATGCTGAAGCAAGACGATCACTTGAGCCCAGGAGTTTGAGGCTTCAGTAAGCCATGATAGTGGCACTGCGCTCCAGCCTGGGTGACAGAGCAAGACCCTGTCTCACACACATACCAAAAAAAAGTTTTCAAAGACTAATGAGATCATGTCAAAAAGGAACAGAAGTCAACCTAAAAAGGCTTCCACTGGCCAAATATGGAACACTTTGACTGTAATGGATTAAAACACACTAAAATCCAAGAGCTCATGATGATCCTAAAAGATGATAATTAAAAAACCTTATTGAACAACTCATTACCAATTATTCTGGAAAACGATAAAGGGAAATGATCAAACTTTTATGCTGCCTTTTCTTTAGCCAACAGTAACCAAATAGTTGATCGGTCAAAGTTCTTCCATCAAACAAATGCAGAAAGAATCACAGGATTGGTATATCACTATTTTGTAAACTCTAACAAAATAATGAATTCAAGACAATGATCAACAAAGGATGCCAAAACCGTTAGTCAAAGTGGGAATTTTTTAATGGAAGAATAAGGCTGATACTACTTGAAACCACGAGAAGCGGGACAACCAGAAGTGCAACTCTGATGGGTAGAAGTACGCAGCAACATCTATGGAATACTTTTATTAAAAAAAGCAAAAAAAAAACACAAAAAAACCCCAGAACATAAATCTAATAAAGTATTTGACGTTTGACTTTTTGGGAAAGACAGGAAATAGAGGAATAACTTAGCACAGTTCTCAAACTTCAGCATCAGAAATGCCTGGAGGAGACTTTTTAAAACACAGATTGCTGGGAACCAGTGAATTAAAGGAAACCATAAAAAAGCAAAAGCCAAATACAGAATGTAGGAAATTTCACATGGGGTGGGAGGAGCTGTTATAGAAAAAATTACTTAAGCTATATAACTGTAAATGCAATATACAGATTCTTAAGACTAACAAACTAACAAACCTACTGTTAAAAGGCATCTTAAGACAACTGAGAAAATTTGAATATGGACTAAGAATAGCTTATATTAAGGAATTTCTGTTAAGAATAATAATAGTATAGTGGCTATGATTTTTAAAAATGACCTTATGGAAAGAAAAAAAAGTCAAGGCTAGAGAACTGGCAAAAGCCACACCATATAGAATTGGTAAAAGCCACACGTTAAGGAGTCTGGGCCCAAACTAAATGGTTTTACACAAAAGAGTGATGTAATCGTAGTAACTACTGGTTCCTGAAAGCCATGTGCTAAGCATCACGTTAAGTACTTTACATGACTTATTTCTAAATTCTTAAAATAACCCTGTAATGAACATATTAAATTTCTTATACCATTTTGTCTACCGGTCATGATAAGAAATTATATTTTTTAACAGTATGAAGTACTAAGAGTAGTTTGGAAAAGGGCATGAGTGATGGCAGAAAGACTAATTAAAAGGTTGTCAGGACAGATTAAGAATCCCTACTATGGACAGTAAGAACAAAATTGCCATACATTTGGAATACAGGTTGAGCATCTCTAATATGAAAATCAAAAATCAAAAACTTCTGAGCACTGACATAATGCTACAAGTGGAAAATTTCACACCTGACCTCATGTCACAAAGTCAAAACTTTGTTTCATAAACAAAATTATTAGAAATATTGTATAAAATTACCTTCAGGCTATGTGTATAAGATGTATATGAAACTAAATGAATTTCATGTTCAGACTTGGGTCCCATACTGAAAATATTTCATTGTGTATGTGCAAATATTTTGAAATCTAAAAAAATTCAAAATTTGAAATAATTCTAGTTACAAGCATTTCAGGGAAGGAATACTCAACCTGTATAACAAAAATAGAGAAACTGGTTTTTTGAACAAAATATGAATTATGTCCTACAGACATTTCGCTTTAAAACAACCTTCTTCACAAGAAATTTATTTTTAAAGCAATCATTTCTATATGTACTGCAGTTATTGGGGTTATACTTAATTCTTAATTCCATGGGAAGAAAACAGAGAAAACATAAAGCAGTTATCTTCTCCTAGAAAATACCTTCTCTCCCAAATTCTTTAAATGGCAAAAACAAATACTGTACCAATTCTATAAATGACTGAAAAAATATCCTCCCTACAATATCCTTCAAACTCAGCTCAAGAAACTTAGATTAGGCAGATACCTATATGGTAAGGGTCCTAAGAGTGAAGATGGAAAGGAAGGGGGTGGTCCCTGGCCATCTTTTCCAACAGAGTAACCATGAAAGACAATATTGAAAGGCTCCAAAGCCTTCTTTATCACAAGTCTCTCCCATCCTACAGTCCTACTGTGGCTTATCACCACTGGGTCTTGTACGTTGGTTATTCTAGGAACTGCTTCTTAGAGACTGAGCTGCGGTTAGTTGCCAATAGCTAACTGTGTCAGCCAAGCCAAGTCTGATTTAACAACTTAAGCTGACGTGAACAAAACAAAACCAAAAAAAAAAAGGAAGAAAAGAAAAGAAAGAAAGCAAGCAATGAAAACAGAGCTTTCATTTTCTAACACGTACACATTTTATTTTTAAAGCAATCAATTCTATAATGTACTGCAGTTATTGGGCTTACACACAATTCTTACTTCCACTGGAAAAAGGATTAGATAGTTATCTATAGTCCTACTTGCCCTATCTCAAAAGGTGGTTGGGAAACATCAAATGAGATAACTAATGAGAAAGTTCTTTGGCAACTGTAAAGCAGTATTACACAATTATACAGTAGACTTTACATTTAAAAAAATACACATGAAAATGCTTTCTCGCTTAAGTGACTTGAGACCCTGTAAACTTGGATACCCCAAGTCAATCTTTGCTCAGAAGTAGAAAGCAGTTGCCTATCAAGAGTCGTCTTTTAAATATCCCTCCAGAACCTGCTTCCTACTGCCCCTTGAGTTACTAGATGACTCAGTGTAGTACTATCTAAGCTGCACTTTCATTTTTCAAAGGAAAAACACTAAAGAAATATTTAAAGAAAGTCAGATGAGCATGGCACATTTCCCAGCAGAAAAAACCAATACCTAGAAAACTATCTTTTACTAAGCACTTTTCCAAGATGTTAACTGAAATTTTTCTTCCCCTAAAAGTCACTTAAATTTCTTTCCATTTATACTCAATTTCACAGGTATTACTGCATGTTTCCTGATGTGACCTGATTAGCGAGAGTGGGCGAGTAATTTTAAGAGTATCAAAACCTTTTAAACCAGCATGGCACAATCATTTCACACGTTTGCCTGCTGCAAAATCTGACGGATTCTCATTTTTTCCCTACTGTTACACAACCGGTTTCTCTGCTATCCTACCAAGTGTGAGCGATATTTGACATTTCGCCTAATTACATTTTCGTGTTTCCACACCGCAGTACGAAGGCTGGCGGAAGGCACATCATCTCTTCCCAAGTGCAGTTTTCACGACCAAATCTTACCTTGAATCCAGGTTTCTACCAAATCTTACAGTTCCAAAAAGTTACTCTACCGGCAACAGGTGCTATCACGAAAAATTAAGAAAGCCTGTAACATCACAAAATATTTTGCTGCCGTTTTCACTTTTTAGAGACTTCTTCGGTAACAGGTCTGGGGAGGAAGATTGTAGGCCAATTCTAATGCCAGACTTCATCTGACTCGGTCCTGCCTCGGTCTGGTCGCTATCATTCTAACCTCCTGGGTGTCACATTTCTCCTTCGGTAACACTAAGGTCGCGCGGTCGGGTGACCGCACACCTCCACTTTTAGTGTCCGGGAACCCTGACGGAACGCACCTGGCCCGCTCGCTCCCAGCCCTCCCCGCACTCGAAGGCTCCCGACCGCGCTGGCACCGAGCGCCCGGAGGACGACTGGTCACGGGGAGGAGGGGGGAGCTGGCTCGAGGGACGGCGGCCGAGGTCCAGCCCAGCCCGCGCCCAGTTCTGCCCGGTGCCAGGAGGCGTGTGGACCCACAGTCTCGGGCCGCGGGGCCAGGTCGGGGAGGCAGAGCGCGCGTGGCTGCGGAAGGACGTAAACAAACCAGCCCGAGGAGGGGGAAGGGGCAGCGGCGCGGGGCGAGGGGCGAGGACCTGGCTCCCACCCTCCGGCGCGACTCCGCCGCCCGCTCCGCGCCCCCGGTGCCGGTCCCGGCGCGGCGACGCCCCGCGGGCCTGAGCGCCGAAGGCCCCAGCGCCACAGGAGCCCGAAGCCCACAGGCCGTCGGGCCCGCGCCCCCAGCCCGCGGCGCCTCACCTGAACACGCAGTCCGGGTCCCGGGCGTCACGGCCGGGCGCGCCCAACCCGCTCCGCTTGCTGAAGAGCTTCTGGAACAGTGTAGGGGCCATGCTGGCCGCGGCCAGGCCGGGGTCGTGTCGCTGGGCGCTCGCTAGGCCCCCACTGCTAGAGCGGCCCCGCCACCCCCATGGGTGCCTCAGTCATATGACAGAAATTAGTCACTTCAAACGGCCACGGCGCGCGGGGCGGGGCGCAAGGCCAGGCCGGCGCTCATTGGCTGGCGGGGAGCCGCATCACGTGGCGCCGCGCGGAGCTGGGGGCAAGGCGGGGGCGTGGGGCGGAGCCGGCGCTCATAGGCCGGCTGGTGGATCCCGTCACGTGGCAGCTCGCGGGGCGGGGCGTGGGCCGAGGGGCGAAGACGCGAAGGTGACTGGAGCCGCGTGAGGGGAAGGTGCTCAGGTGTCCCCGCTGCTTCCCGGTGCGGCTGTCCGCGCTACGGCAGGGTGACGCGGGGACCACGCTGGGGCCCTTCGGGTTAAGAAGCCTTTGCGTCCCCGCACCCACGACGAAGACAGGTGCGCCGGGCACCACGGACAGCCGACTCCCCGCCGACCCTCCCCGGCTTGCGCGGCTTCGCACCTGCACCTGGCCCCGGAGCGGAGGCGGCGCGCGGGCGTGCCCGCGGGGCTGGGCCGGGCAGCCTTGGAGCCCGAGCCCCCAGCCCGGCCCGTGGCAGGCCGCAGCGGCCGCGAGCGGTTGGGATCGGAGCTGGCAGCGCGGAGCCCGGCTCACGGGACCGGGGGACGATCCGCAGCGCGGAGCCCGGCTGCGGCCGCGGGCAGCGCTCCTCAGAGTTTCCACTGTCGCCTCCACCCTGGCACCGGGAATCCGAATCGAGGAAGAGCCAGGGATTGGAAGCCCAGGAGTTAGGCTCAGTTTCCTTGGTAACCTGCAAACTCAGAAGTGAAACCAACGAAGCGAGGAAGCCTAGAAACGCATGTGTGCAAATATCTAACCCTTTACATTATTTAGAATTGCAAAGTCTATCTTCATATCTAGGTATGAGGAAGGGAAGAACTGTGGAACTGTAACCCAAGGATGGGGGAAATACTTTCGAAAGAAAAACACTGCTCATAAATGACTTTACAGTCTCATTAAACCCACGGAGCCAAAATATGTCCAACTATTCTTAAAAATTTTTACCGCCCCCATCCACTCACCCTCTTCCCCTCCAGAACGAGGAAGTTCGTACAATGGGATGCAATTCTCTGAGAAACGTGGATGTCAAGAAATAACTGGTGTATGATTGGAAGGCTAGACAAAAATACTTTAAGAATTTAACTAGGCATACAAATCAAATTTTCTTTAAGTGGCTACCAGCTCCACTGATTTACAACTAGAGTTAAGCTGTAAATAAGTGGTCCTAACATATAAAAAAAGTAATAGGCAGAATTTATATCTCTTTAAGAATTTGCCAGTGGCCAACATAAGAGTTCCACGACTAAGATATTAATGTATTCATTCCACAAATGAATGAAGTTCTCCTGGGGATCCAAAGTAAACAAAAAAGACAGAGCTTACTTTCTAGGTGAGGAGACAGTAAAAAAAGTAAATAAGGTAATTTCACATAGTGACTGGTGTTGTTAAGTAGTAATTTTACTCAAGTAACAATTAGGAAATAAAATAAGGTCCTGGAGGTCTCTCTAAGGAGGTGTAACATAAGGTGCTTAAGTTAAAATTCAAAGTTTCTCTGTACATTGCCCAAGCTCTAGAAGTTACTGGGCAATACAGGCTCAAAATACCAGGACTGCATCACCTGCACATTTCAGATAATCCTCTGGACTCTGGCGCCAAATGCTGAAAGATCTCTAATAGGGTAAAATGAGCTATGTATATTTTTCTCACAAATGTTTGAATGTGGAATGAAATTTTTATAAACAAAAAATGAAATCAATGCAATTTTTAAAAAGTAAACAAGTGCACATCCTATGAGTCAATGAATCAATCATTTGAGGAAGTTTTGTTTTTACACTAGCAAGTTACACTAAATGAGTGCCAGTGAAAACAGGCTCAAGTCTGTCTCTATAGGACCAGAGACACTGAGGACTAAGGGATGTCCATGACTGATAGAAGAGTGGTTCCAGGTCCCCTCAGAAGGAAGTTTCCAAATACAATAACCTTGTGTGCTTTCATCTTGGGAAAAATTACTTCATGGGTAATTATAGATATTAATAGTAAGGGAAGGAACATCACTGCTTGCATAAGAGATGCTTTATTTTAGTATTCTCATCATGTAATAGCTTCATTTCTGTAGTCTCATTTAGTCTTATACTTGAAATGTACAGAGAAAACTAAATTTACTTGCTATTATTCATCACATTTCCCCTGTTTCAGCATACTACTAAAATCACAGAATCAGAGAGCACTGAATTGATATATGTTGTAATAAAAGAGGATACAGCTATACTTAACTATGCAGATTAAATCTTAAATATTTTCAAGTTTGGTATCAGTGTATATTATCTTTTTTCCCCCCTTTTACTTAGTACTACCTCTTCTCCCAGAGAAGCTGAGTTGTCGCACAAGCAGCCTCTGTAAGTTTAGGGAGTTGGCAAGGAGGAAATGTAAGAAAGAAAATAATTGCCATCTATTTATTACTGCCACATTATATGAATGTGGAACTGGGTTAGAAAGATTAGACATAACGGCCCACACTGTCACTCAGGAGAAGATTCAGTCTTCCCAAAACCCCGACAGTCTATGGGTTTCTATCTACCTGCTTCGAATATTATCCTCCTGATAGCACAGAAGACAGGGGCACTCTTCATTATAGCAATTTTCTAGTTACCAGATAGAGGAAAAGGTGGCAATAAAACTGGAATCCTGCTCCTTTAACCACCATGGTAGTAAGTGTGGCCTCAACTGTGAATTATCCTGAAACGAATTATAATTTCATTGATAATGTCTCAGAACAAGACATTCACAATCAAGATCATCACGTAAAACTGCCTAAATAACCCTTAGATGGAGTCAAGTTACCTCAGTTTTTAAAACTCTTAAACCAACTATTTATTGCTGTGTAACAAGGAAATAGCAGTAGTTTAAAGCACTACAAAACATAAGCAGATTTATTCAACAAGTATTTCTTGAGTCCCTCCGAGGTCTCAGACTCCATGCTTGGCTCTGGGGATACGGTACTGAACAAGCGAGTCCCTGTCCTCAGGAACTTAGTTCTTTCTTAGTGGGAAGAGACAAAGTGAACAAGATAGTCTCCTAGCTATGGTAGGAGCTAGGACGGAAACGGTTGGTAGCCAGCAACTGAAGGAGGCCAGATTTGGATAGGGTAGTCAGGGAAGGCCTCTGTGAAGATGTGAGATCTGAGCTGAGTTTGAAAGAATGAAAAGGAACCAGCTATGGGAAGAAGTTGATGAAAAACATTTTCTCAGAGAGAAGAAAAAGTACAAAGTCCCTGAGGCAGGAATGGGTTTGGCCTGTTTGAAGAGGAGAAAGGAGGACAGAGGAAGTGAAGTATATTCTGGGAGGGAAAGATGCTTTGAGGTGTGGGTAGAAAAATACAAGGGGCCAGATTGTGCAGGACCTTGTACATCATGGAAAGAAGGTTAGATTAAGTGTGATGGGAGCGACTGGAGAAGTTTAAAACATGTATGAGCCGATATATGATTTTACGCTGGCTGTTCTGTGGAAAACAGATTTTAGAAGAGAAGAATGGAAGCCGAGAAACCAAATAGGTGGTTACCTGTATTTTAGAGGAGAACTGATGGTGGCTATCTGGAGTTTTTGGAGATATAGCTGACAGAACTTCTAATAGGAGTGAAGGAAAGAAAAAAAAATCAAGAATGATGCCTAGGATTTTGCCTACAGCAACTAAGTGGAATTCATTTCCTTATGAAGAGACCAGGCAAAGCACAGATTTGAAGACATAAACCAAGCATATTGTTTGGACATACTAAGTTTGAACTGCCTATTAGACATCCATGTGGAGATTCTGAGTAGAATATATGGGGATAAGCAGGATTGGACAGAGGAATTTGGCAGGCATCAGCTCATAGACAGAACTTAAAATAATGTAATACATAACTTTTCCTAGAGAGACTGTATAAATACAGAAGAGGGTTCAGGACTAAGACCCAAAGAGGACAACACTTACAGGTCTAGAAGAGAAGGATCCAACACAGAATGAAAAGGAGCAGCAGTAAGACAAGAGAATAAAATGTCCCCAAAAGGAGGAATGGGTCAGCTGTTGAATGTTGCTGAAAATACGTGTTCACTAGCTCTGTCAACATGACATCTTGACAAGAACAGTTTCAACGGAGAAATGTGTGCAAAAACTTTAAAAGAAAGGACAGAGAAGTAGTAAAGCAAATGTAGACAACTCCTCTGTTTTGCAGTGATGGGGAGCAAAGAGGAGGGAAATTTGGTTTTCAGATGGGAGATTTTAAAGAACTTTGTATGTAACAGAAATAAACTAATAGAGATGGTGAAAATAAGCACCTACTATGTTACAGATGCTAAGAATATAATACAAACAAGACAGGTACAGCCCCTGCCCTTAAGAAACCAACAAGTAACAAACAAACAAGTTATTACTGAATGTAATAAGTTATTTTAGGGAATAAAACTTTTACCTTAAATATAAAACAAATTGGCTTGAAATCTTCACCTTGAATTCTATTAGAAGTGTACACAATAAGGTCCTTTATGTAAGGGTACACTTCTATGACAAACACTCTGAACAAGTATTTTTCAAAACTTAATATGTGTCTTTCAGCTGTGCTACAACCTGGAAATACAATAAATAGTTTCTGCATTTAAGGAGCTTATAGTCTAGGGAGAAAAAACAGAATCTGACAGGCAATTATAGTACACTGTGATAAATGCTATGATGTAGGCAGCACCATGAAGATGTTGATTATTAGGATGTTCTATGTTGCACACGATAGAAAACCCAAACTAAACTAGCATAAGCAAAGAATGAAACTACTTAGCTTTCATAACTGGACCTAAAAGCAGATGATCTGTTCAGGCATAGCTTTATCCATGGACTGCAACAATAGTATCGAGAACTCAGTTTCTTCATCCCATCTCTAAGTGCTCTGTGTAGACTTGTCCCAGGCAGGGCCTCCAGCTGTTGACACAAGATGGCTCAGCTTCCACAATATATCCTTTCAGGTAAAACTCCAAGAAAAGAAAGAAAAAGCCTATGTCTGGGCATTCTGATATTTAATCCAATAGGATAATTTTAGGCCTTGGGCCCATGCCTGAACCAATCCCTGTGCCAGAGCTGGGCGGCGGGGTGGGGGGAGCTACTGTTAATTGACTTAAGCCATTAATTCCTACCCCTGAACTATGGGTACAATCAATCCCACCTAAATCCTATGGCTTGGAAGTTGAAAACTCACTTAGGATGGAGTTAGAGAATAATTATACAGACGCAGGGGAAGTCACTACACGTCTAATTACCAACATCTATGGCAGTTAGAGACAAACACTTGGTGTTAACTGCACAGAGATGGTAGCTAAAGCCATGGGTAGATGAGATCACCCCGAGTGAGTGTGTTGCATGAGAAAAGGCCCTAGAACAGAACCCAAGGAAACACAAAAACTTAAAAGATTGGGCAGAGGAAACAGAGCCTTCAGAAGAAGTGGGAAAGGGCTGGAGATGAGATGAAAGCCTGGAGAGTAATGTTTCAGAGAGGTCCTTCTTTATTGGAGGCTTTCAGGAAGAGAGTCCTAGTCTGCAACATCATAGCTGGGAGAAGATGGGTAAGATGAGAACCAAAAATTAGTCTTTAGATTAGCATCAGGAAGGTTGCTGGTACACTTGAGGGGAACAGTGTCACTGGAGAACCAAATCTGAAGCCAGACTATGTGTGTGTGTGTTGGTGGAGAGAAGGAGCATGGGGTAAGGGATCAGTGAGATACAGAAAACACTCTTTTTAGGAAAAATGAATGCAAATGGGTGAATAATGATGGGTCGGCTAAAACCTATGGAGTCAAGGCAGGATTTAAGATGTAAGATGATTAAACATTTTTAAATGCAGGTTAGAAAGCAAGAGCTCTAGCAGGAGAGTTTGAAGAGAACTTTTATCTGGAAAGTCTGGACATCACACCCTTTATATAAATATATATGATATATACACAACATAAAGAGGCTGAACTCTTTATTTATAACTGAAAAACCACAATGAATGACACCTTGGAGAGGTTAAAAAAATTCACTCTAGTTAAAAATTTAAAAATGAAAATGACATCATACGTTTCATGCATTTTTAACCAGACTTTTTTGGTACTTATGACCTGAGATTATTTTATAATGCATGATTTGAAAATATAATTTTAGGTGCTTAATAATAAAATTTAGGCTGGGCACTGTTGCTCACCCCTATAATCCTGGCACTTTGGAAGACTGAGGAGGGAGTTTGAGACCAGCCTGGGCAACAGGCTCACAAAAAATTTAAAAATCAGCTGTGCATGGTGGCACATGCCTGTAGTTCCAGCTACTTGGGAGGCTGAGGTAGGAGGATCGCTTGAGCCCAGGAGTTTGGGGCTACGGTGAGCTATGATGATGCCATTATACTCCAGCCTGGGCTACAGAGCAAGACTTTGTCTCAAAAAAAAAAAAAAGTTTAATTAGTTATATACCAAAGTATTTAATAAAATGGTCCAGTTTCATTAACTTTGTTTAGACCACAGACCACTTTGAAAAGGTGATGAAAACTATGAGATTCTCTCCAGAAAGAGATGAACTCCTTTCTTCATGTTCTTCCAGAAGATTCATGGAAAGACCTATGAGGCCTGCCCACAGATACAAGGGTAAGTGTACAAACTTCTCCTAGGACTTGCCAACAGGATTCCTCCTTGAACTTCTCATGTCTGCAAGCCAGGTGGCTGCTTCTACTTTCCTTCCACTTAGTCATACTTGAAATTATGTCCTCCTCCACTCCTAAGCCTTGAATGCCAGTTCCAACTCCCTCCTCCCTGTGCTCCCATCTATAAAACAGAAATACTGGACTCAAATATTCCTGCCTTCAAATCCTGGCTCCATCACTTTCTAAATTACATCACACTGGCCAAATACTACCTCTCTGAGCTAGCTATATTTTCCTTATCAGCATTATAAAACTATTAATATCAAATGTTTATTTCCTCCAACCACACCAGGTGCAATCCAAGAATCAGGTATCATTCTTCCTCACAGGAACTATCACCTGATTAGAAACTATCAACTCATTCTCATTATCTCCCCTTCTCCTTGGATTATAAATTCCTTGAATGCAGAGAATAGGCCTTATTTCCCCACTGCTTATCACATTTTTGCTTTTAAAACCAACACGAGAGTTGCTTAATTAAGCATTGATTTAGAATAGAGGTCTAAATTTTGTTCTGGCCTCCATCATTAATGTTCTCTTCTACATTTCCCCACAACTTTTTCATATTTCACCTACAGATAAAATCACAGAATCATAAACAGCTTCGTTAGTGGCTTAAGGCCTTGTCAGATCACTTACAAGAATATCTTCACAGGGACTCCTAGTTAAAAATGAATACTATATAGCTTATTTAACCTCAAATTAATTCATAGATTCCATAATTTTCCTTAATACAGAAGCAGCTTTGAAAATTTGACTATTTACTTTTATATACAACATTAGTAAACCATCAAAGTTAAAATCTCACCAACAGTCATATAACTGTACTCTGTTCACTGCACAGGATTGCTGCTTTTTAAGAAGGGCATTGTCAAGATGCTGCAAGTAACATTACCAGAAAAAATAATAAAGAGTATTAGCTAAAAAAGTTTGTTTGGGGATGAGGTAATACATTAAATACTCAGTATATGATTGATTGTACATATTGTACATTCCCTGCTTCAGCAAACCTTGAGTATAGAGTTTCTTTCAGTCAGACCTGAAATTAGGTCTCTCATTCATGTGGTTTCAATTAAGTTCTGTTAAAAATAGCTCATAAGCATTTTCATTTTTAGAACTTCAACAACTTTCCTACTTTTAATCCATACAAAGGATAAACTCGGGGGACAGGAAATAATCACAGGAAGTTACATTGTACTTTGTGGTGTTGGTTCTTTATAAGTGGCTAAAACCATCTACTTTAGTGTGCAGTCTTCTAATATCAGCTATTTGGTTCTTATTTTATAATATAAATACATATACTTAAGAAGCATATGGAAAAATGTTTCTTAAGTGATTAAAAGTAAATGACAAGAACTTCAATAGAATTTCAACACAGATATAGAACACAAGTAACTGCAGAATTTTTAATTTCATATAATTTCAGGCAGACACGTTGCCTTGTGGACTTCACAGTCATGTCTTCAAAGTAGTGAAAACTCAGCCACAGCTGTTACAGTCTGCCATTTTTATTATAATATCTGGAGGAAAAAATAACAACAGATTACTTCATACACAAGCAGGTACCCAGCAGTTATTAATAACCAGTCCTTGGGAAGCAAGCACTGGATGCCTAGGCCACTCTAGTTTCCTCCTGTCGAGACACAGGATACAAATCCAGAGGCCATTTAAAAAAAAAAAGGAATAGCCAGCTCGCCCCTTCCTGGACATGCTCAGGACACAGGATACCTGTTCAGTAACATTCCCCGTGGAAAGCCCAGCAAAGACTGCTGCCAGTGGCCACCACTGGGCCTTTAAAGCCAGCCTTGTCACCTGGAGAAATCAATCCATTTGTGTTTCTCATCCCTGTCCTCCTCACCACCACCCAAACAGAAGCCCCTCATATTCTCCCACCCACCCTTTGTTTGTATTCTCCTACTCTTTGTTGCAGCTGAACCCAGATTCTTCCCAAATGCAGGGTTCTGGGGCTTTTCTCCCCCGTGTCTTGTGCCAGGAGACCCACAGTGGGACCAGCTTTCCCTGTTTCACATTGCCACTTTTGTGCAATGACACCCCTCACCCCTTGGCCTCATCAGCCTGTATAACTGGCTCTGAAATCTTCTCCTACCCTAGAAATACCTGAGATTTTAAAGATTCTGAGGTCTAGATCATACTCCATACTAATTAGACCAGAATCTTTGGGTGAGGGACCCAAATATAAGACAATCAGGAAAGTATGAGGTGCACCTAAGTTTGAGAACCAGAGACCTGCATCTTTGCTATTTGAAGTGCAGTCCAGGTCCAGCAATGTTAGCATCACCTAAAAGACTGTTAGAAACATAGAATCTTGGGTCCCATTCTAAACCCACAAAATCAAAATCTCCGTCTTAACAAGATCCTCAAACAATTCACAAGTACGTTAAAGTTTGAGAAGCGTTGGCTCTACTATCCTCCTCTCCTCCTTGTTACTGTCTCTACTGACCTCAGACACTGCCGCTCACTTACTGAAGACTTTGGAAACTGGTTCACACTTATCCTCTCCACATAAACTTCTGGGTAACTTCCCAAGTGGCTAATTAGCCCACCCTTTATCTAGCCTCACCTACCTCTTATCTCCTCCATCTTCATATATGCCTCCAGGGCCATGATTTAGATGTTCCCTTGACATCACCTAAAATACATCATTTCTGAAACTTTACAATAACAAAGACCTGGAAGTCATCCTCTAACTATCCTTTCTCACACCCTCTACCAGTACCTAGGCAGTCACCAAGCCCTGTCAACTATACCAATACAAATTTTTAGTTTGGTTCTCAAACTACAGAACTCCTGAATCAGATCACTGAGGCAATGGCCTGGGAATCTGCATTATTTATAAATTATTCTGGTGATTTGAGCACCAAACTATGACATACACTAGCTCAGATCCTTATTTTCTCAACTTTCTTCATAAGAACTTTTATAAAACTCCCATCTGGCCTTTCTGCTTCCATGCTCATTTCTCTCCAGATCATCTCCATACTTCTTGCTGGAATGATCCAATAAAAAGTAAACTTGACCAAGATAAAGTTAAGATTCAGGATGGCAAAGAAGGCTCTCCACCAGCTGCCCCCAGATTACTACTTAAGCTTCCGTTCTCAGAGTCCAGTCTCCATGTGTTCCAGCCAGATCTAACTTCAGTTCCTTCACTACATGAGGATGATTTAAGTCTCTGTCTTTATTCATGCTGGTCCCTTAGGCTTCTGCTCACAGTGTCCCTGCAGGCCACATAGCATCCTGCACAGGGTCCCACGTATGACCTTATTAAAGCACATAAACTCCACTGGACTTGTACATGTCTGACTTCCTCTATGAGATGATAAAGTCCATCAAGACAACAACTGTTTGTATATCGACATCACCAACAACTAAATGTATCTAGCACATGACATCCAGACTCAATAAATGCATGCTGAACGAGCAAACCAACCAGAGAACTGCATCTTTTCATTCTCTATGACACTAAAACGACAGGCTTCAAAGGCCTCCATGATGTCAAACTAATTTGATTTTTTTCCCCAAGGAACTGACCAGTGTATTTCATCTCTGCATTTGTAGTAGATCAATGGGTCAAATACTGTGTCAAAGACTCTACACACTTACCTGATATATTATTTACGTGAGATGGCATAACCAAATTTAGCATTGAATAAAATAACCACTTAACCTATTTTAGGCTTTTTGCAATTTAATAAAAACCAAGCAACAGTTTTCAAAAGGGAAATGGGTAGTATGCTAGACTTGAGGAACTAACCTAACTTACAGAAGCAAATAATAATTGTTATATAATGAGTAATTATGTCAATACTTTATATAGATTATCTCTAAGCCTTACAATTCTTTGATTGTTGAACTTCTAAAATAGTAAGAACTACTATTTTACCAATTTTACAGATAAGAGGCTAAAATTCAAAAGTTTGAGGAGTTTGCTTATGTGACACAGACACACCTGGAACGCAGGGCACCCTGTTCCCAAGTGGTTTCTGCCACCAGCCCTCAGACCCTCCTCACTAGCCGTGTATCGGGGCATGGTATTCCTGCCTGCTGTTATCACCTACAAATTCAAACTTCTCACTAAAGACATTAATATGTATCCAGTTAAAGGCTGTTATTCTACTATCAACTTGATATATGAATTTATAACACACAATTTATCATCTCTTCTGGAGCTCAAAATAAAAATTTTTAAATATTACTATAAGGATAGCTACAGGTTTTGTCTGACTTTCCAAAAGGTATCATTAGGTTGGAATCTTCCCTGACACCTCAAAGCAAAGTTCAAAGTGTCCTCTCCTGGGCTCCTGCAGTACCTTGTTCTGGTTCTGATTCTGCCAGTAACTAGCTGCGTGAACTTGGGCAAGTCACTTAATCTGGCCAAGTCATTTTTATCCATAAAATGAGCAAAATAATTATAATAAAATATAATAGATAGTTATAATTATAATAAAATATAATAATACATAATTATATGGTTCTCAAATTTTAGTGCTTCTTAGAATCACCTTGAGAGTTCACCAAATTGCAGATTCCTGTGCCATGTCTCTGGAAGTTGTAGTTTCTGCAGTTACTGTGGTCCAGGTGGTCAGAGGACCACACACTGAGAAGCCCTGGACTATGTTTTCTGCAGCTGCCTCCATCTGGCTGTCACTGCTCTGAGACTATGTGCCCGCACCGCCTGCTCTGTCACACCTCTGTGGTTCACTTCCACCACTTTGTTCCTTAATCAGCACATCAGTTATTAATGAACGAATGGCACACCAAACAGTCCCAGACCATCAAAAGTGAGTTTCACCTTGCCGTCCTGATTGTATTACTGCCAAACTAGCTAAAACTTTAAATGCCAGGATTAAAAATAGGCTGCTGCATGTTTAAAATAACATGTCACTAGTTAGCTTCGAGCTTTGCTATTTTTACTAAAGGAAAGTGGCCAGAGGTTGAAAGGGAATTAAACGAGGAGACTGCTGTCATGGCGAGAGCCCAGAAAGAGGCCAGGAGGTGGCACCGTTAGATCAACATTCACTGGGCATGTGGGAGTAGGGCCCGGCGGGAGGGAGCTTGTCTTTGTGAATTAAACTAAAAACTAAAAACTTTGGTCTGAACACTCAAAAGAACCTCCCAGACACATTTTGGTTTTGCTTTGTTGCATACTTAAATCCAGAATTTTGACAATATGTGATGTCATAAACTAATATGATAGGCCAACATGATCAAATTAAGAGTTTCCCTATTTTTATTTTTTAATATTTTATTGAAGTATAACAAATACAAATAAAAGTACATATGTGTATAGCTTGATGGGTTTTCACAATCATAACACACTCATGTAACCAGCACCAAGACAATGAAACAGAAGGTATCGGCACCCTAGAATTCCCCCCGTAATGCTTTCCAGTTAACACTCTGACTCCAACAAGGGCATCTGCTATAGTAATTTCCATTATGGTTTAGTTTTGCCTGGTTTTGTACTACATATATTAATAAATAACATTAAATGTACTCTACTGTGCCTGGTACCTTATGTAAAATTCGTCGATATGTACATAACTGTGTATGTACCATGCAACATGTCACAGCTGCACGCAACTATTTACTGTTGATTCTCACGGCCGTGCAGCACGCCAATGAATGAATTAGGTCATTAAGTATGAAATGTCCGATTTCTTTTAGTACTAAGTTTGACGGTTGATATCTCGGACATTTTCACTTTGACATTTCTTGTTTTATTTTTATTGTGAAGGTACATCCTCAGTCTTTCAAACACACATTTTGGCTTGTGATTATCTTTCATACTTTTTTTAGAGCAATTTTTATGAAACCATGGATAAGTAAAAAGTTCATGTTATTTCTGAATATGAGTTCCGTTGTGGAACCAATGCAGCATAGACAGCTGGAAACATCAGTGAAGTGTTTGGGAAGATGTGGCTAATGAACACACAGTACATCGACGGTTGCAGAAGTTCTGTTCTGCTGATGTTAATCTTGAAAACGAGCAACATGGGTGACCTGAGACCAAGGTGGATAATGATGAG
Source organism: Avahi laniger (assembly GCA_963575035.1). Taxonomy (NCBI): domain Eukaryota; kingdom Metazoa; phylum Chordata; class Mammalia; order Primates; family Indriidae; genus Avahi; species Avahi laniger. The sequence continues at coordinate 19,340 of CAUYSK010071367.1, read as the reverse complement.
CTGAAAGCTATAGTGGAAGGGAATCCATCTCTACCTATGTGTCAATTAGCATCAAAGTTTGATGTTACTATTCCAACAATATTGGACCATTTGAAACAAACGGGCAAGGTAAAGAAGCAGGATAGATGGTTCCACAGGAATTAAACAAGCATCAGAGGAGAAATCATCTCAAAGCTTGCCTTCCTTGCTGTCACGACTAAAGGCAAATCATTTCTACACAGATTGTTACGTGTGACAGAAAAATGTATTCTTTTTGACAATCGCAAGCATTTGACACAATGGTTGGATAAAGATGAAGTGCTGAAACACAGACCAAAACAGAATATTCATCTAAAAAAGCTAACGGTGTCTGGTTGGTGGTCCAGTGCTGGTATTATCCACTACAGCTTCATGAAACCTGGTCAACTGATTACAGTGGATGTCTACTACAGTCAACTGGATGAAATGATGAGGATGCTTGCGATTAAGCAACCAAGATTGGCCAATAGAGACAGGTCAATCCTCTTGTAAGAACACATGTTACAAAAAACAATGCTGCTCAAACTACAGCAGCTGGATGTAGAAACTCTCTGTCATCCATGGTATTCAATCACACCTTGCACCAACTATCAATTCTTCCAGGCTTTGGGCCACTCTTTGCAAGGAAAACTATTCTATTCTCAACAAGCTGTGGAAAACACCTTTCATGATTTCATTGCCACTCGCTTCCAGACTGCTTCACTGCTGGCATAAACAAGCTACCATTAAGATGTAAAACTATGTCGACAGTTTAAGCACATACTTTGATTAATTGTACTTGTTTGGGATACAATAAACTTTTGATTCGAAATCAGACATTTCATACTTAATGACCTAATACCACAGTGTATTTATTCATTTTACTTGATGAACATTTGGATAGTTTCCAATTTGGGGCTATCATGAACAGTGCTGTTTTAAAAATTCTAGTATATATTTTCCGGTGAACATATGTACACATACACATTACAGTTAGGTATGTTCCTACAAGTGTGACTGCTGGGTCTCCAGGGGCTTCCCCCTCAGTGAAATGTCTAGGATCCAGTGGTGTGCAAGACATCTCTACTAAGCTGAAGGATAAGCTGCTGTATCTGGTTCCCCTGCAATCACAAAGGAGACACAATGCCAAGTGAGCCTTTCAGGATTTTGGAATCAAAATACTCCTCATTTGGGTGTGCTACTTCAGCCCATTTATCAAATGACCTACAAAGCTGTGAGACTTGAAGGAAGGCCCTGAACGAGAGACGGCTCTGCAACAGGTCCAGGCTGCTGTGTGAGATGCTCTGACCTGGCATCTCATGGATCCAGCAGATCCAGTAGCATGTGAAGTGCTAACGGCAGATGGAGATGTTATTTTGAGCCTCGGCAGGCCCCTGTAGGTGAATCACAGGGAAAACCCTTAGGATTTGGGAGCAAAACCCTGCCATCCGCTGTGCATCGCTACTCTCCTTTTGAGAAACAGCTCTGGCCTATGAGTGGGCTTCAGTAGAGACTGAACACTGAACCATGAGCCCCCACGTCACGGTGCGGCCTCGGAGAAGCCCGTCATGAACCGTGTGTTGTGTGACCCACTGAGGCTTCAGGCTGGTGTGAAGAGCAGCACCCCATTATCACAGTGAAGCTGTGCACACAAGACTGGGCTCCAACAGGCCCTGAAGGCACAAAAGCATGAGCAAGTGGCCCAGGTGACCACGGCCCCACTCTCGCCACGTGACCTTTCCTCCCCAACTGCACTTAGGACATCACAGGGAGTCCTCTACAGCCAGTGACTGATGAAAAGGAAGCTCCAGGTTGGTTTACAAATGGTTCTCCATCTGGAATGTGGACAGTTACGGTACCTACAGCTCCCTTCTGGAACATTCCTGAAGCAAATCGGTGAAGAGAAATCTTCCCAGTGGGCAGAACTTCAAGCAGTGAACCTGGTTGTTTGTTTTGTTGAAAGGAGAAATGGCCGGATGTTTGACATCTGTAATTGCTGACTTTAGGTAAAACAGATTATCCTTGATGATGTACATAGGCCTCATCCAATCAGTTGAAAAGCCGTAAGAGCAACACTGAGGTTTCTCTGAAGAAGAATCTTCCTGTGGACAGAACCATCAGCTCCCATTCAAGAGTTTCCAGTCTGCCGGCCTGCCCTTCAGTCTTCAGACTTGCCCAACTAGACCCTGCAATTGTGTAGTCAATTCCTCAAAAAAATCTCTTTATATATACACACATATATGTGTATGTGTGTGCACACAAACATAAATATACACACACAGGTACATATATGTGTATATGACATATATATATATAAATATGCACACACATACACACACACATATATACCCTACTGGCTGTTTCTTTCCTGACACAGGCATCTACTATTTTCTAGCACTATACTTATATTACCAGAATTACAGATAGAAAGAAGCCTATTATATGGCCTTTGTCCGTGAAAAATCCATAACCTAAGGAGTACAAAAAGTCAGTATTGTAAACTAGGTCAAGTGGCAGTATATTATTGTAATGCTTAATTTTATACGTCCATTTGACTGGAGTAAGGGATACCCAGACAGCTGGTAAAGCATTATTTCTGGGTGTGTCTGTGAGGATGCTTCCAGAAGATATTGGCATTGAATGAGAGGACTGAGTAAGGAAGATCTGCCTCACCTAAAGTGGGCAGGCACCATCCAGTGGTTGAAGGCCAAACAGAACGAGAAGGCAGAGGAAAGACAAATTTATTCTCTCCTCTGTAGCTGGAACACCCATCTTCTCCTGCCTTGGGACGTCAGAACTCCAGGTTCTCTGGCCTGTGGACTCTGGGATTGGCACCAGCAGCTCCCCAGGTTCTCAGACTCTGATGCAGCTACTCCCTGGCTTCCCTGGCTCTCCAGCTTGCCGATGGCACATCATGGAACTTTTCAGTGTCCATAACCATGTGATCCAATTCCTATGATAAATATCCTCTTACAGGATATATCAGTATTTATCTATCTATATCCTACTGATTCTGTTTCTCTGGGGATCCCTAACCAGTATAATTAACCAGTGTCAAATAAGCGGTATTGACTTAAGTATTCAAGAAACTCAGTAATAAAGAGAGATCTTTTTGGGCTTGGAGAATGCTCAGGGAAGGCACCGTGGAGGAATGAGAACGAGGGTCAAGAGTGAACAGCTTGGTTGAAGTTATACACAATCTATTAAATCTCAATTCCTTCAATGGTTGCTTACTCATAAAATGTTCCAAAGTTCCACTGAGTAATTAGACATTTTTCCTGAAATGCCATGAAGGGAGTACAAAAAAACCATTTGTAGTTTAGAAAGCTTAAAAGATTGAATTCCTCTCCACCACTTGGTAGCAGTATATCTTGGACAAATGGCATACCAGCAGTTTGGAACCTTTTTGGCACCAGGGACCAGTTTCATGGAAAACAATTTTTCCATGGACCGGGGCTGGCAGTGGGGGTGGGGAATGGCTTGGGGATGATTGAAGTGCATTATGTTTATTGTGCACTTCATTTCTATTATTATTACATTGTCACATGCCACTCACTGATAGGATTTTGATGTGAGTCTGCGAGCAATTGATTTACCATGGTCTCTGTGCAGTCAAACCTCTCTACTGATGATAATCTGTATTTGCAGCCACTCCCCGGCACTAGCATCACCGCCTCAGCTCCACCTCAGATCATCAGGCATTGGATTCTCATAAGGATCACACAACCTAGATCCCTCGCATGCACAGTTTGCGGTAGGGTTTGAGCTCCTATGAGAATCTAATGCCATTGCTGACCTGACGGAAGGAGGAGCTTAGGCAGTGATGCGAGTGATGGGAGTGGCTGTAAATACAGATGACGCTTAGTCCCCCACTGCCGCTCACCTGCTGCTGTGCGGCCCAGTTCCTAACAGGCCACAGACTGGTACCGGTCCACGGCCCGGGGGTTGGGGATGGCAGCTGCATGCTACTGTAAGCCTCAGAGTCTTAATATGTAAAATGGGGATAACAGTATACATCCTGTCTACCATCAAGTCATAGTGAGAAAGAAATGAAATATAATAAGGTTCTTAGCACCGTGCCTTTCACGGAGGAAGTGTTCAATCAATGTTAGGTGCATGCAAAAACATCTCCACATCTTTAAAAAGAATCCTACTAAAAATGAAACCCAAACAACACTAAAGTTCAAATAAGAGGAAGTACCCTAGATAAATACATTTCAAACTAATGTCATAAGCTAATTATTCAAAAGTTAAATTTGTTGTCTTTAAAATAATTATTTTACTCAGATTCTGAAACCTGACCAGACTTTTATATTTTTACCATTTCTACTATGTGTAAGAACTCTCAGAATAAAATTTATAACTGAATCTCCTTTGTAAATAAGGAATTTACCATGAAAAGATGTTTTATATCATCTAAAAAATATGTTCTGCATTCACACTACAGTACCTTGAGGAATATCTTTAGGAGGAGAATATTTCTTCTTCTTTACAGTAACACCTTTACTTTTCACTAGTCTAGTTCCTGGCGATGCTCTAATAATACAACATATTTCTGATGCATTTGAAGGAAACTGAAAAAGAAAAAAAAAGCAGATACTATGTAATTCCTCCAAATATTGTCTTTATATGTTGTTTTATTTCAAACAGAAATAGTCTCAATATTCATATTTCATGGATACCAATAGCAAGCATTTACTAAATGCCTACTCACTCTAGAATTAATTGGTTTTAAAACATTTGCTCATTTAATACTCACAAGAACCAAGCAAGGCAGATTATATTATCCATATTTTATAGATGAGGAAACTTGGTTTCAGAAAGATTGGATAATTTACTTAAGGATAGACAGCAAGTGCTGGTAGAGTTTGAGATTCAAACACTTCAAAGTGGGAGAGAAAGTTTGCATGGTTTATTGAGTTAAAATAAAAATTTAAATTCTAAGTCAAATACTAGATTCCTTGATTTCTCGATTCAGGTAATTTTGACAATTTCTCATCAAGCAGATAGTGTCTAGAATAAAGAAATATTAATACTGTATCTTTCGGAAGTGACATATCTTTGTTTCTTACAATTCAGAAGTAGAGATATGTATTTATCAAGGGCTCTTCCCATTTTAAATAAAGTCTATATGGAAACCTCTTATACCGTAAAAGTTATATATCCTCTGTGGTGGACAACTGCTATTTTCCTGTCCAGCCTTCATTTTCCCTTCTTCTGGTCCTGAACAGTATTAGAGTTTTTTTTGAAGAATCTACTCACTCTACCAGCCTACGCACCACCCCTTCTTTATAGATTAGATAGAGTTGATAATACTTTTGAACACCACGGTTACCACAAGACCCAGCCTAGCCAATCAACATATTCCATGATCCTGGACACATGAACTCAGAGGCAAAAAAAAATTAGCTCAGGATAGTTCCAGGCAGTAATGAAAGATGAACTATATTTCCCCTCCTAAAATTTCCTTACACCACAATAAGAGAAGTACTAAACTCATGAGAAAGCTACCATGTGTAATACATCAAGCAATGGACTTAAGCTCCCAGAACATCAGATATTGGAACTGCCAAATCAGAATAAATTATCCATGTATGAAATTATTGAAGAATTAACAATTGAAATCTCAAGGATGAACAACCAACAGAGACTATCAGGAATGAAAAGCAGATTCAAAAAAGAAACAACCAGGCCGGGTGCGGTGGCTCACGCCTGTAATCCTAGCACTCTGGGAGGCTGAGGTGGGTGGATTGTTTGAGCTCAGGAGTTCGAAACCAGTCTGAGCAAGAGCGAGACCCCGTCTCTACTAAAAATACAAAGAAATTAATCGGACAACTAAAAATATATAGGAAAAAAATTAGCCGGGCATGGTGGCGCATGCCTGTAGTCCCAGCTACTCGGGAGGCTGAGGCAGAAGGATCGCTTTAGTCCAGGAGTTTGAGGTTGCTGCGAGCTAGACTGACGCCACGGCACTCTAGCCCGGGCAAAAAGAATGAGACTCTGTCTCAAAAAAAAAAAAAAAGAAATAACCAGAACTACCTCAAATGAAAAATAAAATTGTTGAAATAAAAAATTCAGTGAAATATTTAAGAACTGAAATAGATACAGATGAAGAGAGAATTACGAAAGAAATTACCCAGACTATAACAAATAAGTGAAAAATATTAAAGAGATGTTGAGACCTGCATTATACTCTGATCAGCATAATAGACACCCACCAGTGTAAAATCATCCAAAAGCTATAAAGTTCAGAAGCCAGATACCACAATGGCTCAAGACATTAAAACAAAGCAATAATGGTCTACCCAACAGAATGAACAGAAATCCACCCCACATACCAATTCTTTCAATAAATGTGAATGGCTTGAAATCCCCACTGAAGTGACACAGGCTGATTGAATGGATAAAAAATACAAGCCATGTATCTGCTGTCTCCAGGAAACACACCTAACCTACAAGGACTCATTCAGACTCAAGGTGAAGGGATGGAAAACAGTATTAAATGCAAACAGAAACAAAAAGAAAGCTGGTATAGCAGTTTTCATATTAGATAACACAGTCTTCAAATCAACAAAAGTAATAAAAGACAAAGATGGTCATTACATAATGGTAGAGGGAAAAATTTAACAAGAACACATAACAATTCTAAATATTTATGCACTTAACACAGGTGCACCCAGATTCATAGAGCAAATCCTACTTGGTCTTAACAAAATGATAAACACTAGCACTGTAATAGCTGGGGAATTCAACACCCCTCTGACAGAACAGGATGGACCCTCCAAACAGAAAATAAAGAAACAATGGACTGAAACAGAACTCTAGAAAACACGGGCCTAACAGACATTTACAAAACATTCTATCCAAAACCACTGAATATACATTCTTCTCATCAGCTCAAGGGACATTATCTAAGCCTGATTACATCCTAGGCGACAAAACATGTTTCAAGAAATTTAAAAAAAAGAAAAATTATACCATGCATCTTCTCAGTGGAATAAAATTAAAAATGAACTCAACAAAAACATTCATCACTACACAAAGTCTTGGAAACTAAACAACCTACTGCTGAATGATAGGTCAAGGAGGAAATTAAGATGGAAACCAAAAGATTCTTTGAACTAAATGATAAAGGAGACACAAGTTATAAAAATCTGTGGGATACAGCTAAAGCAGTCCTGAGAGGAAAATTCATAGCCATAAATGCTTATATCCAAAAGACAGAAAGATCACAAATCAATAATCTAATGAATTATCTCAAGGAACTGGAAAAGGATAAGCAAAACAATCCCAAACTCAGCAGAAGAAAAGAAAGAACCAAGATCAGAGCAGAATTAAATAAAATTGAAGATAGAAGAACTATACAGAAGATTAATGCAACAAAAAGTTTATTCATTGAAAAGATAAACACAATTGATGGCCTTCTAGCTAGATTAACCAGTAGCAGAAAAGAAAGGACTGTAATAAGGTCCATCAGGAATAAAAAAGGAGAAATTACAACTGATACCATGGAAACACAAAGTAACACCTCTGAATACTATAAAAATCTCTATGCATATAAACTTGAAAACATGGAGGAAATGGGAAAATTCTTAGAAACACATCACCTTCCTAGGCTCAATCAGGAAGAAATAGAATTCCTGAACAGACCAATATCAAGTACTGAAATTGAAGCAGCAATAAAACATCTTCCTAAAAAGAAAAAATCCTGGACCACATGGTTTCACACCCAAATTTTACTAAACCTACAAAGAAGAACTGGTACCTATCCGGCAGAAATTATTCCACAACATTGTAAAGGAAAGAATCCTCCCAGCATTTTTTACAAAGCCAACGTCACCTCAATACCAAAGCCAGGAAAGGACTCAACAAAAAAAAACTACAGACCAATATCCCTTATGACTATGGATGCACAAATTCTCAGTAAAATCCTAACAGAACAAATTCAGCTGCTCATCAAAAAAATAATCCATCATGACCAAGTGGGCTGCATCCCAGAGATGCACAGATGGTTCAACATATGCAAATCTATAAATGTAATTCACCATATAAATATAAATAAAAACAAAGACCATATGATCCTCTCAATGGACGCAGAAAAAGCATTTGACAAAACTCAGCACCTTTTTATGATGAGAATGCATAACAAAATAGGCACAGACAGGACTTACCTCAAAATGACAAAAGCTGTAAGGACAAACCCACAGTCAATATCATACTGAATGGGGAAAAAATGAAAGCATTCCCGCTTAGAACTGGAACCAGACAAGGTTGCCCTCTATCACTTCTGTTCAACATAGTGCTGGAAGTTCGCCAGTGCAATCAGACAAGAGAAGGAAATTAAGAGTATTTGAATGGGGAAAGAAGAGGTCAAACTATCCCTCTTTGCTGATGATATGGTCTTATATCTAGAAAACCCAAAAGAATCTGCCAAGAGACTACTGGAACTGACAAAGAAATTCAGCAAAGTCTCAGGTTACAAAATCAGTGTACACAAATCAGTAGAATTCATATACGCCAACAACAGTCAAGCTGAGAACCAAATCAAAGAATTAATACTTTTCACAATAGCAACAAAGAAAATAAAATACCTAGGAATATATTTAACTAAGAAGGTGAAAGACCTCTACGGGGAAAACTATGAAACACTGAGGAAGGAAACAGTGGAGGACATAAACGGACAGAAAACCATACCATGCTCATGGATTGGCAGAATCAACACTGTTAAAATGTCTATACTATCCAAAGTGATTGTAAGATTTAATGCAATTCTTATGACAATACCAACATCATTTTTTGCAGATCTAGAAAAAATAATTCTATGCTTCATATGGAACCAGAGAAGACCCCACATAGCCAAAGAAACCTTAAGCAAAAAGAACAAATCTGGAGACACCACATTACCTGATTTCAAATTATACTGCAAGGCTATAATAACCCAAACACCATAGTACTGATATAAAAGTAGAGACATAAACCAATGGAACAGAATAGAGAACGCAGAAATAAAACCATCTACCTACAACCAACTGATCTTCAACAAAGCAGACAACAACATACACTGGGGAAAGGAAGCCCTATTCAATAAATGGTACTGGGAAAATTAGATAACCAGAAGAATGAAATTGGATGCCTATCTCTCACCACATACAAAAATTAACTCAAGAGGGATTAAAGACTTAAATGTAAGACCTGAAACCCCAAAAATTCTGAAAGAAAACATAGGAAAATCTCTTCTGAACATTGGCCTGGGCAAATAATTTATGACTAAGACCCCAAAAGAAAATAAAGCAATGACAAAAATAAGTAAATGGGACTTAATTAAATTAAAAAGCTTCTGCACAGCAAGGGAAATAATCAACAGAGTAAACAGACAATGTACAGAATGGGAGAAAATATTTGCAAACTATACATCCTATAAAGAACTAATATCCAGAATCTACAAAGAATCAAACAAATCAGCAAGGAAAAAAACCAAACAACTCCATTAATACATGAACCGAAGTTTTTCAAAAGCAGACAGACAAATGGCCAAAAATATATCAAAAAATGTTCAATATCACTCATCATCAGGGAAATGCAAATTAAAACCACAATGAGAAATGATATCTTCCTTGTCCAAATAGCCATTATTAAAAAGTCAAAAAATACTAGATGTTGGTGCAGATGTGGTGAAAAAGGAACACTTACACGCTATTGGTTGAAATGTAAATTACTACAACCTGTATTTAAAATAGTATGGAGATTCCTTAAAGAACTAAAAGTAGACCTACCATTGGATCCAGCAATCCCTCTACTGGGTATCTACCCAAAGGAAAAGAAAGTCATTATATCAAAAAGACACCTGCACTCATATGTTTATCACAGCACAATTCACAATTGCAAAGATGTAGAATCAACTTAAGTGCCATCGACTAATGAGTAAATAAAGAAAATGCAGTGTGTGTGTGTGTGTGTGTGTGTGTGTGTATATATACACACACACATACATACACACATACATACCGTGGAGTACCACTCAGCCATAAAAAGGAATGAAATAATGTCTTTTATAGCAACTTGGATGGAACTGGAGACCATTATCCTAAGTGAAGTATCTCAGGAATTGAAAAATAAATACCACATGTACTCGTTTATTATATAAGTGAGAGCTAAATGATGGGTGTACATGGTCATAATGAGTGGTATCATGGACAATGGAAACTAAGAGAAGGGGAGGGTAGGAGAGGGGTGCGGCATCAAAAATTACCTATTGGATACAATGTACACTGTCCTCATGGGGTACACAAAAGCCCTGACTTCACTATTATACAATTCATCCATGCAAGAAAAACACACTTGTACACTCCAAATCTACTAAAAAAGTTTTAAATAATAAAATAAAAGCCATATATGAAAACTCCACAGTAAATATCATACTCAATGGTGAAAGACCGGAGGCTCTTCCTCTAAGACCAGAAAAAAGGAAAGGCAAGGATACCTCCTTTTTCAACACAGTACTGGTAGTTTCAGCTACAGCAATTAGGCAAGAAAAAGAAATAAAAGACATCCAAATTGGAAAGGGAGAAGTAAAATTATCTCTGTTCACAGATGATATAATTTTATAAATAGAAAACTCTAAAGATTTCATTTAAAAAACTGTTAGAACTAATAAATGAATTCATCAAAGTGAACATACAAAAATCAGATGCATTTCCATACACTAACAATGAACAATCTGAAAAGAAATCATAAAAACGATTTCATTTATGACAGCATCAAAAAGAATACTTAGGAATAAACTTAACTAAAGAAGTGAAAGACTTGTACAATGAAAACTATGAAACATTGCACAGCCAAGGAAACTATCCTTAGAGTGACAGACAACCTACAGAATAGGAGAAAATATTTGATTTCTACACATCTGATAAAGGGCTGATAACAAGAATCTCTATAGAACTTTAAAAAATCAACAAGAAAAAAATCAAACAACCCCATCAATAAATGGACAAAGGACATGAACAGAAACTTTTCAAAAGAAGACAGAATAATGGTCAGCAAACATATAAAAAAATGCTCAACATCTCTAATCATTAGGGAAATGCAAATCAAAACCACAATGAGATATCATCTAACTCCAGTGAGAATGCCTTTTATTAAAAAGTCCCAAAACAACAAATGCTGGAATGGGTGTGGAGAGATAGGAACACTCTTACGCTGCTGGTGGGACTGCAAAATTAGTACAATCCCTGTGGAAAATAATTTGGAGATACCTCAAAGAGCTAAAAATAGAAATACCATTTGATCCAGAAATCCCACTACTAGGCATCTATCCAAAGGAACAAAAGACATTCTATAATAAAGACATCTGTATCTCAAATGTTTATGGCAGCACAATTCACTATTGCAAGGATGTGGGAACAACCCAAGTGTCCTTCAATCCATGACTGGATTAATAAAAAGTGGTTTATGTATACAATGGAATACTACTCAATTATAAAAAACAATGGTGATCTAGCACCTCTTATATTATCCTGGATAGAGCTTGAGCCCATCCTTCGAAGCGAGGTATCACAAGAATGGAAGAACAAGCACCACATGTGCTTACCATCAAAATGGTACTAACTGATCAACACTAAGGTGCTCACATGGTGGTAATATTCACTGGGTGTCGGTCAGGTGGAGGTTAGGGGTGGGTAAACTCACAACTAATGGATGCGGTGTGCACTGCATGGGGGAAGGGCACACCTCTAGCCCTGGCTTGGGTGAGACAAAGTCATTACTTGTAACCAAAATGTTTGTATCCCCATAATATCCTGAAATAAAATTAAAAAAAAAGAAATTAAAAAAGACATATGTAAATGGAAACACATATCATGTTCATGGATTGGAAGACTTAATACTGTTAAAAATATAATTACTACTTCAAGTGATCTACCGATTCAATACAATCCCTATCAAAACCTCAGTGATTTTTTTTTGGAAATAGAAAAACCCACCTTAAAATTTATACGGACTCTTAAGGGACCCCAAATGGCTAAAACAATCATGAAAAAGAAGAACAAAGCTGGAGGACCCACTATTCCTGATTTCACAATGTACAACAAAAGCTCCAGTATCAAAACAGTGTGGTCCTGCCATAAAGACACACGGACCAATGGACTAGAGAGCCCAGAAATAAGCCCTCAGATATGTGGTTGAATGATTTTTTACGAGGGTGCCAAGACCACTCAATGGGGAAAAGACGGTCTCTTCAACAAATAGTGTTGGGAAAATTGGATATCCACAGGCAAAAGAATAAAGTTGGACCATCACCTAATACCATACACAAAAATTAACTCAAAATGCAACAATGGCCTTAATGTAAGACCTAAAAAACCAAAATCTTTGAAGAAAACTTAGGGCAAAAGATTCATAAGAACTTTGGCAATGATTTCGTGCACATGACATCAAAGGAAAAGGCAAAAAAAAGAAAAGACAAGTTGGACTTCACGAAAATTTTAAAACTTTGTGCATCAAAAGATCCTATAAAAAGGCAACACACAGAATGGCAGAAAATATTTGCAAATCATACATCTGATAAGGGATTTTGCTTCACACACAAAGATGATGTTAGCCTCAACTGAGTTACAGATTTCTCAAAGTATCTCATATACAAAGTATCTAATATAACAATAATTATTTCTTTTAGTAACTGAAAGACAAATGGAATATACTACCTCATTTGAAGAATGTTCTTGAAAACTTGACACAGCAACAATTTCATTTGAATTAACATAACTGCTGACATTTGGAAATAGTTCTTCCGAAGATGTTTTCTGCACTGAGGACAAATCAATCTACGAAAGAATATATTATTCCTTTACAGAAGTTCAATGTTACCAAACCAAATATTTTTAAATAACTAAAAGAAAGTTGAAAATACGATCTCATTGGAAGCATTTTCTTGTGAACCTGGCATATGAACAATTTCATTTGAATAAATGTTAATTACTGACATTAGGAAATAATTCTTTAAAAGATGAATATTTAACTGAGGACAAATTAATCTATAAGGAAGGTTATAATACTCTTTTAAAGTTATTTTTAAATAGGAATTTGTTTGCTATAGTATTTTTTTTCTATTCACTAATCCAATAAATACTTATAAAGTGCCTACTAAATGAAACTCATCTACCCAGTAATCATACCTGCTGGAATAATTTCCCCTGTTCTTCCTTTAAACATCAACTTCCCAGTATTCTGCCCTTATCTTCTTGCCTACTGTTTGAACACCAGAGATTTTAAAATCTCTGTTGTCTCTAACATAGAACTCTCTCCTGAGCACCATGTCCAGGAAAGAGTTTCTTGTTAGAGATTTCTGTTTTAGAGATTTTCAGTAACCATTACTACCAGGTTATCGAAATCACCACATATTCTATATCAAATTCAAAATATCTAAAAGTAGACTCATGATCTCTACTCTGTTAGGTGGGGACTCCAAGAAGCTTTGGCATGCTGACCAGCTAGATCTGACTAGCTGAACCTGGGCTAGATTACATGCATGGGTGCCTAAAATGTATTATCAGATGCACTGGGTGGAGGTTATAGAGGTGTCTGCCCCTGCCTATCTTCCTCTTAGGAGGACAGAATAATTTTATAACTAACCAGGTGTACCTTAGAATAGTCCTAGGAAGCTCGCATTAAAGTGAGACCCTGGAAAATGAAAATCTGCCAGTGGTCCCTGATCAACTAGTCTTTTAGGGTGTCCAGCCAAGGTCTGACAGCTTATCGCTGAGAGGGGTCTACATGTCTCGTTTGGTGGCAGAAACTTATAGAGCGAACCAAAGACCAATTTGTCTCAGACTAATTTTGTAACAAAATTTGGACCTTAAAATGTCAAGCCATTAAGTATTCTCAATGGTATTTTTATTTATTAAAAGATGCTGGTATTTATCCACAAAATGGAAGAAAATATTTGCAAATCATCTGTTTGATAAGAGTCTAGTATCTAGAATATATAAAGAATTCTTACAACTCAACCATAAAAAGATAAATCATTTAAAAATGGGCATAGAACCTGAACAGACACTTCTCCAAAGAAGATACACAAATGATCAATAAGCCCCAAGGCAAAATCACAACAAGGTACCACTTTACACTCAGAAAAATGGATGCTAACAAGTGCTGGTGAGAATGAGGAGAAATCGGGACACTCCTGTGCTGCTGCTGGGAATGTCGACCTGCTCAGCCCCAATGGCGGTTCCTCAAATGAGCCGCCACACAACCTCAGCAAGTCTACTCGCAGGTGCACACCCCAAAGACATATAACACCGTATGTTCACACAAAGCCTTGCACATAAATGTTTACAGTAACATTATTCATAAAACCCAAAGGCAGAAACAACCCGAATTTACATCCACAAAACAAAATACTATTTGACCCAGAAAAGGAATGAATACTGATACGTGTTGCTGCTACACGGACGAACTTGAAAACATTACGTTAACTGAAAGAATCCAGTCAAAAAAGGCTGCGTATTATGATTCCACACATATAAAATGTCCAGAACAGGGAAATCTACAGAGGCAGAAAGCAGATTAGTGGCTGCTCAGGGCTGGGGAGTAGGATGGAGAACAAGGAGGTGTTCGCTAAAGGCCAAGGGGTTTCTTTCTGAGGTGATAAAAATGTTCTGAAACTGACTATGACGACGATAGTGCATATATGCAAATATACTAAAGAGCACTGAATAATACACTTTAATGAGGTGATTCGTATGGTATGTGCGCCATACCTGGAATAAAGTCATTTTCAAAAAGCCTACTACTAAAAGGTGCTAACATACAGTTATCATGTGAGCCAGCAATTCTATTTCCACTTCCAAATACAGTCTCCCCTCGTATTCATGGGTTCCGCATCCATGGATTCAATCAACCGCAGATTAAAAATTATGTTTGTACTGAACATGTACAGACTCTTTTTTCTTGTCATTGTCCCCTAAACAATACAGTATAACAAGTATTTCCATGGTACTTGCATTGTATTAGGCATTATATGTAATCTGCAGATGATTTAAAGTACACGGGAGGATGTGCACAGGCCATATGCAAATACAGAACTGCAACATTCTGTAGCAGGAACTGGTACGACCACAAATTCTGCTAACTGTGAGAAGTCCCATGGACAGTGAGGGATGACTGTATAAATTCAAAATAATTGAAAAAACACGTTTACACAAAAACTTGCACACAAATATTCATAGCACTATTATTCACAACAGATAATAAGTGGAAATAACCCAAGAGCCCATAAACTGAACTGGTAAACAAAATATGGTCTATCCATATAATGGAATGTTATTTGGCCATAACACAGGAATGAATTACTGATACAAGTTAGTGATACATGGATGAGCTTTGAAACATTATGCTAAGTGAAAGAAACAAGGCACAAAAGGCCATGTTACATTATTTCGTTTATGTGAAATATCCAGAAAGGGCCAACCTACAGGTACGGAAAGTAAAGCAGTAGTTTCTAGGCACTGAGGAGTGAAGTGGGGGAGTGGGGAGTGACTGCTGATGGGTGACGGAAATGTTCGTGGATGAGTCTGCAGTAACAGTCGCACAGAGTGTGAGTAGACTAAAACCACTGAATCACACACCAGGGGTGGGGACCTGCAGCCCTGGGCCACATGTGGCCTTCTGGATCCTTAAGTGCGGCTTTTTGACCGAATCCAAATTTTAGAAGTTTGGATTCAGTCAAAGTGTATATTATACACTGTAGCATGGTGAATTTTATAAAATGTGAATTATGGCTCAATTTTTAAAAGATGTTGATATTTACAGAATAGTCACTAGCTTTTCAGGGGAAAAATCATTTTGGTACATTTATTCCTCGTCTATATACTTTAACCCCAAATATCAACAAAGAATGAATCAAAAATGAAACATCCATTTTTCTGGAAAAAGTATTGATTTTTAGAACACTGGAAAGATTGTAAGCAGAGTGTTAATAAAAGCCTTTCCCCCATTATGAACATTTGATCTTCGTTAACTCTGCAACTCTATTACCCTAGGAACCTGATAAGAATGTCACCTGTGTTGCCAGGCAACAGTGCTTATGGTAAAAATAATGTCTGATTGGAAAACTGTACATCTGGGAGGAACTATAAATGCACTATAAATACATAAACAAACACTGTACTACAAAAGATGCCATACTTCAGGTTTCCCTGAGTGCAAGCGCTCTCGTAATTAGGCATGTCCTTTGTGGGTCATGAAAGCTCTGGACATATGTTACGAAAGACACTGGATCTCATCTCCTTGCACCTGAGCTGTCCTCAGACTGCTCTGTCAGCTGCCCTGTGTACTTCTGTGAGCACAGCTTCCACGGAAGAGGAATACCTGATGTCGCCCTGCTCACAAGCTGTATTCCTGTCATGCAGTTGAACCTAAGAAAAACGCTGATGGATTAGAGCTAAAATTACAAAACTCTTACGAGAAAACAAAGAAGAAAGACTTCATGAGTTTGGATTTGGCAATGATTTCTTGGATATGATACCAAAACACAAGCAACAAAATAAAAAGTACATCAACTGGACAATCAAAATGAAAAACATTTGTGCATCAAAGAACACTATCAGCCAGGCATGGTGGCTAGCATCTATAATCCCAGCTGCACAGGAGGCTGAGCCAGGAGGATGGCTTGAGCCCAGGAGTTGGAGGCCGCAGTGAGCTGTGATCACACCACTGCACTCCAGCCTGAGTGACAGAATGAGACTCTGTATCTAAAACACGAAAGAAAAGAAAAGAACAAGTGTTGGTGGGCTTGTAGAGAAACTGGAACCTTTCTGCATTTTGCTAGTAGGAATGTAAAATTGTGCAGCTACTAAGGAAAACAATGTGATGGTTCCTCAAAAAGTTCAAAACAGAATTACCATATGATCCAGCAATTCCACTTTTAGATATATACCCAGAAGAATTAAAAGCAGGGACTAGAAAAGACATTTGTACACCCATGTCCACAGCGGTGTTATTCGCAGTGGCCAAAAGGTGAAAGCAATGCGAGGATGCACTGATGGATGATGGATGAACAAAACATGGCATACACATAATTCGGCCTTAAAAAGAAAGAAAATTCTGACACATGCTGTAGCACAGATGAACCTGAAGACGTCATGCTAAGTGACATAAACTAGGAACAAAGGACAACTACTGTGTGACTCCACTTGTGTGAGGAACCTACAGTAACAGAATTCACAGAGACAGAGAGGAGAATGTTGGTTGCCGGGGGTAGGGGAGAAGAATAGGGAGTTGCAGTTTAATGCATGTGCAGTTTCAGTTCTGCAAGATGAAGGAAGTTCTAAAGATGGGTGCTGCTGAAGGTTGCACAACAACGTGAACACACTTGAACTGTGTACTTAAAAATGTTTAAAATTCTAAATTTTATTTTACATATATTTCACCACAATTTAATGAAAGAGAAAAAAGAAAGACCCCAGGCTGGTGCTGCAGTATTCTAATCTTTACATGTGCAAGTAGTATGTGGCGTACTCTCAATTAAAGCATGCTCATGCCACAGAAAGTACAGATCTTACTCTCCATAGGAAATATCCTCCCAGTATGACAGAAATAGAAGAAAGGGCAGCAGAGAAGCCAGAAGAAAGATAACACAAGTGTCAAAAGCTAACACTTACCACAAAACCAGCTGCCTCCGAAGATGGGGTACTTGTTAACAGGCCTCTGTGTTTCTTCTCAGGAATATTGGAATTTGTTTTCTATAAATGTTTTATGAAATAGGGATTGAATAGCACAAAGAAATAAACGAATATAGTAGAACTACAATTTAAAGTTAGTAAACTAGATCATAATGTGTAATATTAAGAAAATTCTTAATCTGCTAATTAAGTTTTAAGCCACTTCACAGAAAAAAATTTTCTGGCTTGAGCTAGGTCAAATGATGATCAAGAGAACTGTATGTAGCATAACAATTATAAAAGAATACCTTGGGTTTTTTTCACATCCTTGCAATAGTGAATTGTGCTGCCATAAAAAAAGAAGTATATTATCCACCTTACATCAGCCCTGGATATTATCAAAGTTCTAAATGTTTGCCAATCTTATAGTTATTATTATAAGTTATTATTTTGGCTTACATCTCTTTAAATATGAATGATGTTAAACATCTTTTTTATAGATTTATAACATAATTTTTTTATGGATAATGATGAACTGCTTGGTCATATCTTCTGCCTATTTTTCTGCTAAGGTACATATTTTTCTTACTGATTTCTAGGAGACCCCAGCGCCTTATAAATAAAAATATTAATGCATCAATTTTCAGGGAAAAAAACAAGATAAATTTCTTTAGTTTATTTGAAATTAATTTTAATAATTCTAAGATCTTCTTTTTATTTAAAGTAGTTTATTATTTAACATGAGTGTTTAATTTCAGAAATCCACATGTCAAGTGCTGAATAAACAGGAAACAAAATATATCCCTTGGTGGCAAAGATCATATAATTTAGTGTTTAAGAATTCAAACATGAGAAGATATAATTTTAAAAATAAATGAAAATTTATCAGAAGCTTTTAGTGGTGTGATATGGGACTACAAAAAGGAAGGACACCATCTGCCAAAAACAAACAAGGAAAAACACTTAAAAAAAAAAAAAGCAAAAATCTGAAAATCCTATAAGACTTCAGAACAGAGGTGAAGTTTAAGTTTTACAAATACCATAATGGTGAGCACATGACACTGTGCATTTGCCAAAACCCATAAAACTTCAAAGCACAAAGAGTGAGTCTTAATAGAAGCCAATTTATCAAATCACTTAGGAGATTAGGGATGCCAAGATGGAATGAAAAATGAGATGAAACAAAGATTAGATTACCATATGCAGAAGCAGACAAAACTATGCACTTGGGGAAAAGAATCTCTTTTCAATAAATGGTGCTGGGAAAACTGGATACCTACATGCAGAAGAATGAAACTGGATCCCCACCTCTCACCTCTCACAAAAATCAATTCAAGATGGATAACAGACTTAAACCTAAGGCATGAAACCTTAAGAATTCTAAAAGAAGATGTTGGAAAGACCCTTTCAGACATCAGTCTAGGCAAGGAATTTTTGAAGAAGACCCCCAAAGCAATCACCGCAGCAACAAAAATAAATAAATGGGATCTGATCAAATTAAAAAGCTTCTGCACAGCCAAGGAAACTATCACGAGAACAGACAACCTACAGAATGGGAGAAAATATTTGCTCTCTACACATCCAATAAAAGGCTGATAACAAGAATCTATCTAGAACTTAAAAAAATCAACAAGACAAAAATCAAACAACCCCATCGATAAATGGACAAAGGAAATGAACAGAAACTTT